>MU753141.1:138589-158499 GCA_026770625.1 Nicotiana glauca | reverse complement strand
TTTTGGGTAGTAACTGTATGGTTCGGAATCGTGGTCCACGTTGGTAAATATTGTATGTATTTTTGCAAGTACTTGGTATCAAATGTTGGAAATCATAAAAGGTAGAAATGAACTCAAGTTGTAAGTTTATGCTTAAGTCTTAAATTGCTATTTCAAGAGAATAATGTATATTGGAAATCATAGGGTAATTCCAGGTCCGCTTGACTGGGGTCCTCCGGTTGAGCGCCGGTCGTGTCCCTCGATTTTGGGGCGTGACAATCAACACCGCTCCAAGTCCAACCCATGAGGCATCGCAATCAACTGTATAGGACCGCGAACCAGTAGGCAATATCAAAATAGGGGCTGAAGTCAAAGCTATCTTGAGCTTCTGAAAGCTCGCCTCACACTCAACCGTCCACTGAAATGGAGCACCCTTCTAGGTCAATCTAGTCATAGAGGCTGCAATCGATGAAAACCCGTCCACAAAATGACGGTAATAACCCGCCAAGCCAAGGAAACTACGAATCGCTGTTGCAGAGGAGGGCCTGGGCCAACTCTGCACGCCCTCCACCTTCTTCGGATCCACCCCAATGCCCTCACTCGATACCACGTGGCCTAGGAATGCCACAGAACTCAACCAAAGCTCACATTTTGAGAACTTTGCATATAAATTCTTCTCTCTTAGGGTTTGAAGCACTGTCCTCAGGTGCTGCTCATGATATTCCCTAATCCGAGAGTATACAAGAATATTGTCATGCCCCAATTTTGAGGGACATGACCAGCGCTCGACCGGGTATCCCCAATCAAGCGGACCTGGGTGCCTTTCCTATTCCACGTGTTACCCCGCATTTTTATTACTTATCGACAAAGTGAAATAACCTTTTGCAACTAAAACACCTTTTATTACAAAACATACACAAGATAAATGGTTCTAAGTGTGGTTTACATTTTACATAGCCCAACATACAAAATACATATTACATAAGTTCGTGACCCACATTTCATGTCTACGGAGCCTCTAAACATGAAAAAGGATGATACAGTACTTGCCGGTAACAAGGCTTCGGCTATACCTTATAAAAAAACAAAACAAGATCCCAAAATATAAGTGGCATGAGCCACGCAGGGCCCCGATAGGAAAGGGGCTCACCAATTCAGCTGACGGGGAGTAATGAGGAGCTACGATCGGTGGACTGGAGTACCTGCTATGGATCCACCTACAATCATATCACAAATCAAGGATCAACAACAACACTTCTTAAGAAATAACTGATTTCGATCACTTTCCACCCTTATTTCCTCGCCCACCCTTATCACCACAACCCACACCTTATTACTTTTTGTTGCGGCGCGCAACCCGATCCCACCGATCAATCACAATTCACAAAAAACATAACAACAACAATAATTCACAAAGAACAACAACAACAATTCTCAAAGAACAACCATAACAATTCACAAGAATTTCTGTAGCCATCAATACCGTTTCATCATATTCAACAACTCATATGCAATTTAAGTCACCACAATAATTACCCACAACAAGCGAAATATGTTATTACCACAGTTGTTCCAATTGCATCATTTACGATTTCCTTCCATCATTTGTTTCTCAGTTCTTACCACATAACATTTTTACAATCACGCATTTGGTTTATTACCAATTACTTGCACCATTATATCGGCAGACTTAACCACGAACACTCAAATCATACCAATCACAAGAATTTCACAAACAATCCACGTAGATATCACACACCAAATATTCGTACACCAAATAAGGTGATTTTACAAAGGTCAAAGTTAGCCATACATACCTCGATTAGGATTTCCTTAAGTTACTACAACGTTCCAAAAATTCCAGAAATTCCAATCTACTACGAGACACAAAAAAATTGAACACGAATTAGAAAGGGATTCATGGTTTCAGCTCATTTGAGCATTTTATCAAATACTAGTTGAGCATCTTAGGTTCAAATCTCCTTT
The DNA here is from genome assembly GCA_026770625.1 of Nicotiana glauca. Classification (NCBI taxonomy): domain Eukaryota; kingdom Viridiplantae; phylum Streptophyta; class Magnoliopsida; order Solanales; family Solanaceae; genus Nicotiana; species Nicotiana glauca. The sequence goes on along the minus strand of MU753141.1, from coordinate 156,534 downwards.
TCAAAGTTTTCCTTCATTCCCCAACCAAATCTTTACTTATTTATATTAAACAATCTTCCCACTAATCTAATTTGCACATGCATGTATACATAATAGTATTACACCCAAGAATCATACCTCAATACCCCATTTTATACCCCAAACTCGAAATTAAATCCTAGGGTATAGAATCTTACCTCTTAGATGAAGAACTTGTGATTGGGTTCTTTGATTCTTGAAGATTGATGCAAGATTTGGATGATTATGAAGATAGAACTCTCCTTTCTCTCTCTATATGCTCTTATCTTTCCCTAAAATCAGTAAGAAATGACCCCAAAATGAACCCCAAAGTCCTATATATTGAAATGGGGTCGGGTTATAAAAATTAGAAAATTAACCCTTCGATGTCGAGTCTGCTATAGCAGAACGGGCCGCAAAATGAGAATGCTGGCCGCATAATGCACCACAAAATTGGCGCCCAAAACTTGGCTACACTGGCCCAGTCTACGACAGAAATGCGACCGCAAAGTCAGAAATGCGACTGGATTTGCGGTTGCAGATTTGACACAAGATCGCATTTTCCAGCCTTTGGTAATTTGATCATAACTTTGCGTAGGAATGTCCAAATGACGAACGGTTTGAAGCGTTGGAAACTAGACTCGAAGACCTTTAATTTGATAGGTTATGTATCACATAAAATCTTAAACATATTTATATATGCTCGTTCAAAGTGTGGACTTGTGCAAGCTCATTGGTAATTTTAGCCTATTATGAACTTTTCCAATATTTCTTAGACTTAGGCCTTTCCTTGGATCCCAAATTACTTACCGTAATACTTATACACATATTTAGAAAATTCAATTGATGTAAACCATGTTAATAGCACATAAAATATTATAATAAGCCTACGTGGCACCACAAAATCCTAGGTTACTTAGCAAATTTTTTTTTCCTGGGACTTACAAATATCATCTACGAAAACAATGACGAACGAGTCGAGATAGGGACTAAATACATTGTGCATCAAATGCATAAAAGCTGCTGGGGCATTGGTCAGCCCAAATGACATACTAAGGAACCTTTAATGTCCATACTGAGTCCTGAAAGCAGTCTTCGGGATATCTGGCTCCCAAATATTCAACTGGTAATAACCTGAGCGCAAATCAATCTTAGAAAACACATGTGCGCCCTGAAGCTGGTCAAATAGATCATAAATACAAGGCAAAGGATAACGGTTCTTCACTGTAACCTTGTTCAACTGATGATAATCGATACACATCCGCATAGAACCATCCTTTTTCTTCACAAACAAGATAGGAGCACCCCCACGGTGAAACACTGTGTCGAATAAAACCCTTATCAAGCAATTCCTGTAACTGATCCTTCAACTTAGGAGGAGCCATACGATATAGAGGAATGGAAATGGGCTGCGTGCCCGACAACAAATCAATACCAAAATCAATGTCTCTATCAGGTGGCATACCCGGAAGATCAGCTGGAAACACATCAGCATAATCCCGTACCACTGGGACAGAATCAATAGAAGGGATATCAGCACTAACATCTCTCACATAAGCTAAATACGCGGAGCACCCCTTCTCAACCATATGCTGAGCTTTAAGAAAAGAGATAACTCTATTGGGAGCGTGATCTAAGGTACCACTCCACTCAATACACGGAATACCTGGCATAGCTAGCATCACAGTCTTGGCATGACAATCAAGAATAGCATGATGGGGCGACAACTAGTCCATGCCCAGAATAATATCAAAGTCAACCATACCGAGTAACAATAAATCTGCTCTGGTCTTAAAAACACGAATAGTAACCAAACACGACCGATAAACGCGGTCCACAACAAGAGAATCTCCCGCGGGAGTAGAAATGTAAACAGGAGAACTCAATGAATCTCGGGCTATACACAAATGTGGAGCTAAATAAGAAGACACATAAGAATAGGTAGACCCAGGATCGAATAGAACTGATGCAACTCTGTGACTAACCAATATAATAGCTGTAATGATAGAATCAGAGGTAATAGCCTCGGTGCAAGCAGGAATAGCATAATATCTGGCATGGCCTCTCTCTCGAGAGAGACCTCTACCTCCCCGACCTCTGCCCTTAGCTGGCTGGGCAGATGGGGTAGCAGCGGGAGCTGTGATCCTGGCCTGAGAACTCTGAGGAGCACGCTGTGGCTGAGCAATCTGTGGAGGTGCACTCCTCCCAAGTCTAGGGAAATCCCTCACCACATGACGAGTGTCACCACACTCTAAACCAGCTCTGGGAGGATATGGTAGTTGTGATTGGCTAGGGCCAGGTCTGCTAGACTGACCTCTAAAAACACCCCGTGCAGGAGGCGCGCTGGAAACTGGAGGTGCATAGTAAGGCTCCTGAGGTATAGACGGAGCTGGAGCGCTGCTGGCTACTGGAAGAGCTGAATGAACAGGGTGACCCACAAAACCCCTACCATGGCAACTTGCTGCTTGGGTACGGGCACTAGAGTAGTGGCCCGACTCTCGAGATCTCTTGGCCTCTTTCTTCCCTCGCTCCCTGGCGAGCATACCCCCAATCCTCCTAGCAATGCTCATTACCTGCTGATAAGGAATGTCCATCTCCAACTCTCGAGACATGCTAGATCTGATGGGTGGAATAAGACCCTCAATGAACCTGCGGACTCTCCCCGAACTGTAGCAACCAAAGCCGGTGCATGCCTGGCCAACCTGGTATAACAGATAGCATACTCCAAAATTGCCATAGCACCCTGGCGCAAATGCTCAAACTCTGCGTGCCATGCGTCCCTAAGACTCTGGGGGACAAATTCTCTCATAAACATCTCCGAGAAATGGGTCTAAGTCAGTGAAGTAGCCTCGACTGGACTATCTATCTCATAAGTGCACCACCAATCATAGGCAGCTCCCCGAAGATGGAAAGCAGTGAAAGAAACCCCACTAGACTCCACTATACCTAGAGTGCAAAGAATACGGTGACACTCCTCTATAAATCCCAAGGCATTGTCTGATGCTAATCAACTGAACACTGGGGGATCATACTTCTTGAACCTCTCAAGTCTCCGTTGTTCGTCCTCTGAAGTAGTTGATCCATCCTCGGGCTGAACTGGCACTGCAGGCGGTGCGGGAATAATATCAGGAGCCTGCTCAACCTGCACTCGCTGCTCAGGAGTGCGGACAGTGGGAGTCTGTGCTCCTCCCCCAGCCTGGGATGTGGCTGCAGCAAGGGAAAGCAACCATGCCTGAGCTAAGGTGGTGTACATGCTCATGAACTGAGCCAAAGTCTCCTGGAGCACTGGATAGTACTGGAATTAGTAGGTGTGCCATGTGCCTAGGCTCCGACTAGATCTGCTAGTGGTACCTCGGTGGCAGCTCACACAGGTGCTCTGGCTGCACCACGTGCGCGTCCTCGACCTCTACCCTGGCCCAGGCCTCTGACGGTTGCAGTAGGGGGCGTGGGTGCCTAGTCATCTCGTGTAGCACGTGCCCTCACCATACAGAAGTTTAGAATTGATGTCAAAAATATCACACGACAAGGAATTCAAATGAAGTGAAGAATTTTTCTAAACATTTACATAGCCTCTCGTAGATAAGTACAGACGTCTCCGTACCGATCAATGAGACTCTAATAAACCGGCATGTGTTTTGTGACTCCTATGAACCTAGAGCTCTGATACCAACTTGTCATGACCCCAGTTCACCCTCCATGAACATGTCGTGATGGCACCTAGTTCCTACAACTTGGTAAGCCTAACAATGCGGAAATTAAATATAACTTGCGGAATAATTTATTGAAAACTGAACATATGTAAAATAATGACTGCATATAAGGCCGCTCGGCCTACACAACCCAAAAGAAATGCAGAAGTCTACGACTCAATCCCAAAACCCGAAAACTCATGGGAACCAAAGGCTACTAGAAACATAGTATGTTGCTCTAACTCCAGAATATCTAAACAACTGAGAGAAAGGAATAAACTAGATACTAAAGCTGGAATAGAATAGAGACTCTTGGTCTGCGGACGCGACAGATATACCTCGAAGTCTCCGTATAACTCCTCGCCTCAATTATAGTGCGCCTGAGTAGAGGTACCTGGATAATCTGCTCATGAAAAAAACACATACACAAGAAGGGCATGGGTACACCACGGCGGTACTCAGTAAGTGCCAAGCCTAACCTCGGTTGGGTAGTGACTGTCAGGGCCCTACTGAGATAAAACATAATAAATAATAAAATAACGGAAATAGTTTAAATTAAATCTATAGAGAGAATCTAAACTAGATGAATAAGGATGAATAGTAATAGAAAGCAAAGGTAACAATACATGGAATGCTAGCTGGGGATCTCTTGGTATCCCGAGGATCTCTTGTTATCCTCATCATATGCACTGGGGATCTCTTGGTATCCCGAGGATCTCTTGGTATCCTCAATGAGTAAGCCGGGAATCTCTTAGTATCCCAATATATATAGAAATACATGTGCCAGGGATCTCTTGGTATCTCGAGGATCTCTTGGTATCCTCAATGAGTAAGCCGGTGATCTCTTGGTATCCTAATATATGTAGAAAAACATGTTCCAGGGATCTCTTGGTATCCCGCACCCTCAATCTAGAATATATCAAGTATAGAGGGATCTTCCGGGAAGTCGTCTCGTAGTCCCAAATTAAACACACAACAACAAAAACAACTCATAATCTCAGAATAAATGCTAAATTAGAACAAGTAATAGTAAATTCTAGCCTAACATGCTTCACAGAGTACAAATAGTACAGTTAAAAAATTAAGCAAGTAAGTCAGCTAAACATGCTTCTCTAAGCTAGCATAGGTTTAAACTTACAGTTTAGAATGAACAAGTAAATAGGAAATCTCAATTTAGGAAATCTCTAAGCTCGTCACCTCACGTACCAGGCATTCAAATATTCAAAGATCATGTCCTAAGGGGAAAGGTCCCCCACACAAGGTTAGACAAGCCACTTACCTCGAACCGGCTCAAAAATCAACTAGAAACCACGCCTTTGCCACGAGTATCCGACTCCAAATGGCCCAAATCTATTCAATTCAATTATACATTATAAATAACATCACCAACAACTGGTTCCACTATGAAATTTAAAGAAAAGGCGCGAAAATAGGTAAAATAACCAAAACGTCCCTCAGGACAACATCTCGGAATTGAATCATTTTCACATTTTCAAAACTCTCGTACTCTCATGACTCTAACAATATAAAATTCTCCCAAGTTGGAGGTCGAATGCACACTCAAAACTCAATAGTTTAGCCAATGAAGTTTTACCCAAATTATCCAATTTTTTATCCTTAAATTCGAATTTTAATAATGGATTTAACTACAAAATGATGAAATATAACTAGAAAGGATCAAAGAAACGTTACCCAATAATCTTCTCTTCAAAACCCTCTCAAAATCGCCCTCTCCCAAGCTCAAATTTGATTTTTTCCAACTTTTGAAACTTAACCCTCGAATTTACTATTTCTGTTCAGGCATTTCCGCTTCTGCGGACAAGGGACCACACCTGCGGTCCCGCTTTTGCGGTTTTCACTTAATAGACCAGATTCCGCTTCTGCGGTACAAATCTAGCAGGTGCGAACCGCATCTACGGTCAAACCTTTCGCACCTGCGGAAAAGCTGAGGAGTCCAAATTTCGTATTTGCGATGGGCCAGCCGCTTCTGCGGCTCCGCACCTGCAGAACCCAAACCGCAGGTGCGGTTATGATAGGTACCAGAACATCAGCAGCCCATTCAACTTCAAAAATTTCCGTCAACCAACCAAAAGCACTAGTACTACCTAATACCTTATTCGAACTTGTACCAAATCCTTAAAACACCTAAAACAATATCGGAAACCCGATTTGCTCAATGATTCAAGCCTAAGGACTTCAATTTTCTTCCAAATACGCTTTCGATCAAAAACCTAACCAAAGCACGTCCGAATGATCTGAAATTTTGCACACACATCCCAAATGACATGACAGTGCTACTGCAACTTCCGGAATTCCATTCCGACCCTCAGATCAGAAACTCACTATCGGACCGAAAACTCCAAAAGTACAAACTTCGGTATTTCAAGCCTAAATGAGCTACGGACTTCCAAAATACATTCCGAACATGCACCCAACCCCAAAATTGCCTAACGAAGCTAATAGAAGCATCGAATTTCCATTCTGAGGCCATCTTCATACTGTTCCGATACTATTTTTCAACTCTTAAGCTCTCATTTAGGGACTAAGTGTCCCAAAATACTCCGAATCCTAACACCAAATGTCCTGGCAAACCAAAATAGTGGAAATGAACTTAGGGGAAGCAGTTAATGGGGGGTCGGGGCGTAAATTCCAAAAATAACCGGCCGGGTCGTTACAATATACTAATCTAAAGGAAGGGAAAACATAGTAACATGCTAATAATGTACTCTTAACTACAAGTTTCACAACAAAACCACAAATAGAAGCAAACCAGAAACAAGAAGAACTGAAACTATAAGAGAATCATGTTTTGGTTGGAATCTTGAATTGAAACTAGGACATACCAGTGAAGAGGAGAGTAAGCACAATGAAAGAAAAAGAGAGCAGAAATGGTTAGCCTTGGCATGCAGCCGCCTAACTTAGACAGTGGCAAATAGCACAAGAGAGAGAGCAGAGATTTTTAGCATGAGAGATAGTTTTTAACCCAAGTGTTCATGTCTTGTGCTAATGGAAGTGTAGAGTATTTATAGTCTGAAAGGAAGTAGTAAATAAGGTAAGAATAATAGTAGCATAATAATTGAGGAACTCAGAATCAATCAATCAAAAATTCAAGGCAAGTACTCTCTTAAGTTAAGGGAATTAATTCAAACGGTAAGAACCATTAGCATATAAGGCAAGAAAAATTAGTACATGACTAATAAGGAAAGAATTAAAGTTCAGTAAGCATAAGGTAATCAATTAGGACTAAATTCAGAAAACCTCAATTAAGGAAATGATTCATTGAGAATAAATTACCACAACAAATAAGGTAGGGGATCAGCCGATTTAAACAGACGAGGTAAAATTTTAGGGTTTTAAAAGATAATCTTTCAATCAAACCATCAAATAAGGAAATCAAAATCAATCAAGAGTGAGTTATGATTATATACACCAACATATAAATAGAGAAAAATAAAGAGACGTAGCAAACAGTCAAGGTCAGTAATATCGACATAAAAAGTCAAGAGATGAACAATCAAGATGAATACAATCATATAGAGGTGGTATAAGTAGGCTAAGGACTCAGTAAAACCTATTCGAAGCATGGTAACCACAGAAGCTTAACAAGAATTAAGTAGTCGGGCTAGCACATAGAACCAAAACAAAGAAGATCTTAAAAAATTAGGGCTTTTAACATAAGCGAGTTCCAAAGTAGTAAGAACATAGAATCAGTCAAGGTAAGCAAGGAAAGAGTTTTAAACATAAGAAAATAGTTTAAACAAGTGTAAAAGAAACTCTGAGAAACCCTAACGTTAAAGAAAGTAAAAACGACTTAAAGTTGATGAGTTTTAAAGAAAGGTTTGAGAACAATGTAGAACATAGAAAGAAACAGACTTGAATCATTAAAAATAGCACAAACCTAAGAGATTCAAATGAAAGTTAGGGTTTCAAAAGGAAACCCAAATAGAAATGGAGGAACCTGCTATAAACTTCAATGATCGTAACAAATATGGTGTGATTTTGCCCAAAATCACACCGCAGAAGCCATGAACAACTAAAATAGCAACTCTAAACACAAGTCGGCAAGGACCAAGGCCGTTAAAGGCCTCAGAGATGATGAGCAAGGCGGTAGAGAAACCATTGGAGGCTTGAGGTTGAAAGGTGGTCACCGGAGAAGACCGGAGAAGGGAGACGATTGACAATTGCTAGGGTTAGGTGTAGAGAAGGGAGGAGATGAGAGGATTTGAGGGTAGCAAAATCTCAGAAATAAGATAGGGTTAGGGGTTGTGGGAATTTAAAAGGGTAAGAGGTCGTATGGACCGTTGATTTGGGAGATCGATGGCCGGGATTTGATCGGGTAGGTGGGTTCCGGGTTCGGGTAGGTGGGTTCCGGGTTTGGGTAGGTGTATATGGGGTCTGGGTTGGGTTAATTAGGTAGGAAATTGGGCTGGGGAATGGGTTCAATTTGGGCTATAATTGAAAGCCAAATCTGACTATAATTTAAATAGTCACTTTTCCCTATTTAATTTATAATAAATACTGAGTAGTTTTCTAAAAAATAATTTTATGTGAAAAATGATTTAAAATATATAATTATTATTTTAAAACTATAGGGACTGATTTTACGCACATAAAATATAATTATATACTAAATGGACTAACATTGCAATTATATGCAATTTAGCTTAAAAAAATGGCAAACACAATTATAAAAATGCATAAAAATTATATTAATCACATTTTGGCATACATATAGAAATTTAATAAATCATAACAAAAATTTGGAAAATAATTATTTTGGATTTTATGAATAAAAGAGAAGAAAATAAATTAATTTAAATCCTTAAAGTTATGGAAAAACTTATAAAAACCTTGTGCATGCTTATGTTATATATATATATATACATACATACTATTTGAAGGTATTTATGCATATTAGAAATATATTGGGTAAAATTGGGTATGAACAGTTGCCCCTCTTTACCCGGGAAGGATGGAAGAGTTTTCGGGTAAAGAAATGATGGCCAATTTTGACCGGATGGTATATTTTGAAAGACAGAGGCCGAAGTCCTATTTTTGAGTTGCCTACATATCCCTGATTTTACAGGAATCAAGCCATGTGTAGTTCTGGATTCACCTGCGGAGTATGCCGATGAAATTATTGCAAGAACAGATACGAGATACGGAAACGGCTACGGTGAGTGGCTAAGGCTCGGGATAATTGAAGGGAACTGAAGCGAGATCGCTCCTGCTAGGATAGCGGTCGCTTACTGATTACCTATAGATAAAAAAATGCTACAAACATATTTGCGAAAATTTAAACATGATGCAATTTCCCTTTGGACCATGAGGGTTGTCTTTTGTCACGACCCGGATTTTCCATCACCGGGTGTCGTGATGGCGCCTACCAACGGAGCTAGGCCAACCAAACTTTAAACATTCTCTGATAAATCTCAACAATATAAATAAATGGAAATCAATTAAACAAGTGCGGACGACTTTAAGCTTAATAAAAATGAAACCAAAAACGCGGAATTTGAAACATATCTCTACCCAGAACCTGGTGTCACTAGCTCACGAACTTCTAAGATTACTAAATACAACGTCTGGAGGAAATCATAGCAGTTTGTTTCAATACAAGAGTTAACAAACTGAATAAAGATGGAAGAGACTCCGGGCCTGCTGACGTCAGCAAGGCTACCTCAAGAGACCCTAGACTGAAGGTCTGCTCCCGATCTAATACTACTGCGGGCCAAAAGCTGCGTCCTGATCTGTGCAAAAGAAATGTTCAGAGTGTAGCATCAGCACAACTGACCCCATGTGCTGGTAAGTGCCTGGCCAAACCCCGGCGAGGTAGTGACGAGGCTAGATAGGACCTACCACTAATAACCTGTACATATATATATATATGCAATAATAGGAAATACACTATTTTAAACAGTTAAGGGGGGGGGACATGCTATAGGGTTCTACAGTCTAAATATATAAATTATCGATAAATAAGTAGAGCTGAACAATAACAACTGATAAGGAGAATACAGGAAGTCTCTACGTACGAACACAATACACTCAGTCCATACTCCGTTGCAGTGCGCAACCCGATCCTCAATAATCAATACTGTTGCGGCGTGCAACCCGATCCTCAACAACCAATACCGTTGCGGCGTGCAACCCGATCCTCAATATCAATCAACACCGTTGCAGCGTGCAACCTGATCCTCAACATTTAATACCAAGAACTCACCCAAACAACGACCGCAACTCAAGTGCGAGGGGAGTAACAACAATCACAAGAAAATCCGAGCAAGGGAATACAATTAACAATTCAATCATCCCGGCATGGGAGAGTACAATAAATACTTACATCCCGACAAGGGTCTAATCGCTACACGTTCCACTTTTAATCATCTATTTCTCGGGTAATAATTTCTAGTCCGAGCCGATGCTCCAAAAGACAAACCAATCACAACATATTATACTTATCAACCCAAGCAAGAAAAATGTACCATTAAATCCGAATCCAACACATATAAGACTTACGGTCATGCTAGACTCCGGTGCATAGATAACCATCACTATGCCTATACACCGTACTCCACATTTAGCATGTAGCAAATAATACCCTAATCCTAATCCCTCAAGCCAAAGTTAGAACAAACATTTACCTCAAATGTTCTAAAAGTCCACTCAAGCCTCTAGAATAGCTTTACCCCTCGAATTCACCACAAAATCGCTCGAATCTAGTCACAAATTACTTGAATGTATCAACAAATGCTAATTGAATCAACTTCAATGCATAAAATGAATTTCCCAAAGTTTTACTCAAAAATTCCCAAAATGCCCCCGGGCCCATATGGGCAGAACCCGAAGTTCGAACCAAACTCCGGTCACCCGTTACCCCACGAGTTCATATCTATGATTTGTTTTGAAATCAGACCCCAAATTGAGGTCCAAATCCCCGATTTTAAGAAAACCTACGTTCTACCCAAAATCACCTTTTTTACCCATGAAAAACCTTGATTTTAAGATGAAAACATGATAAATGATGTTAAAGATTGAAGAAATTAAGTAAAAGTTGACTTACAAATGATTTGGAGAAGAGGGAGTTTGTGAGAAATCGACAATGGGTGTTTGGGTTTTGAAAATGCGAAAAAATGAGCTTTAAAATCGTCTAAGTATGAAATGTGCAGGTGCAGATATTGCAATTGCGAAACTGGGTTCGCAATTGCGAAACCAACATGCTTGGGATTTGCGAGAAATCAGTTCGCATTTGCGAACAACCCCAGTTCCTCTTTTGTGAGGAAAAGATCGCATTTGCGATCCAAGCCCAGGTCGCCAGACTTCGCATTTGCGGCCAAAGTCTCGCATTTGCGAGACTCGCATTTGCGAGACTCGCATTTGCGAGCTACCTCTTCGCAATTGTGAAGATCACAGAAGCAACACACCAGATTTTTCGTAAGGCTAAAATGCAATCCAATGCCTATCCAAAACTCATTCGAGCCCTCGGGGCTCCAAACCAAACATGCACACAACCTCAAAAACATCCTATGGAATTACTCATGCGATCAAGTCGCCAAAATAACATTAAGATCTATGAACTAAGCCTCAAAAAACATAATTCTTCTTTCAACTTTCATAAAATTCAAATTTCCCATTTTTAGTCTGAAACACATCAAACGACGTCCGTTTTCAACCAAACTTCACAGAAAGGGCTTAACGCATATTTAAGACCTGTATCGGGCGTCGGAACCAAAATACGAGCCCGGTACCTATATTTTCTAACTCATTTTCATTTCCATTTTTCCTTAATAATTTTAGACAACAATTTAACAGAAAAATTCTTTTACTCAGGTTCTGGACCTCGGATTTCGACTCCGGGCATATGCCCGAGTCCTATATTTTTTTACGGACCTCCCGGGACCGTCACATCACGAGTCCGGGTCCGTTTACCTAAAATGTTGACCAAAGTCAACTATATCAATATTAATATCAAAATTCTTCAAATTTTTCAAATATTTTAACATAAAAATTTTCCAGATTCGCGCCGGGACTTCGCACGCAAATCGAGGCAACTAGAAGCGAGGTTTCCAAGGCCTCGGAAGTGCCGAAAAAGGGAGAAATACGATGAATCTCCACCTCTAAAACAACCGTTCGTCCTCGAACGGACAAAATAAAGAAGCACCTGAGTCAGGAAAATAGATAAGGGTAACAGCTCCGCATATCAGACTCGGACTCCCAGGTTGATGCTTGAGGAGGCTGACCTCTCCACTGAACACGCACTGAAGGAAAACTCTTCGACCCCAACTGTCGAACCTGCCAGTCCAGAATAGCTACCGGGTCCTCCTCGTAGGACAGATCCTTGTCCAACTGGACAGTGCTGAAATATAACACGTGGGTAGGATCGCCGTGATACTTATGAAGCATAGACACATGAAACACTGGATGCACGGCTGACAAGATAGGTGGCAAGGCAAGTCTATAAGCCACGTCTCCCACACGATCAAGAATCTCAAATGGGCCAATGAACCTAGGGCTAAGCTTGCCCTTCTTCCCAAATCTCATCACGCCCTTCATAGGCGATACACGGAGCAATACTCGCTCGCCAACCATGAAAGCTACATCTCGAACCTTGCGATCCGCATAACTCTTTTTCCGCGACTGAGCCAAACGAAACCTATCCTGAACGATCTTGACCTTATCCAAGGCCTCCTGGACTAAATCTGTACCTAATAGCCGAGCCTCTCCCGGCTCAAACCATCCGACTGGAGACCGACATCGACTACCATACAACGCCTCATAAGGGGCCATCTGAATGCTGGACTGGTAGCTGTTTTTGTAGGCGAACTTTGCTAAAGGTAGAAACTAGTCCCAAGAGCCTCCAAAATCAATAACACAGGCTCGGAGCATATCCTCCAATATCTGGATAATCCTCTCGGACTGACCGTCTGTCTGAGGATGTAATGCTGTACTCAACTCAACCTGGGTGCCTAACTCCTGCTGAACTGCTCTCCAAAAGCGCGAGGTAAACTGCGTACCCCGATCCGAAATGATGGATGTCGGCACACCATGAAGGCGAACAATCTCTCGGATGTAGATCTCAGCAAGTCTCTCTGATGAATAGGTGGTGGCAACAGGAATGAAATGTGCTGACTTGGTCAGCCTATCAACAATGACCCAAATAGCATCAAACTTCTTCCGGGTCACCGGAAGTCCAGTAACGAAGTCCATGGTAATCCGCTCCCACTTCCACTCGGGAAGCTCAATCCTCTGAAACACACCACCAGGCCTCTGATGCTCATACTTGACCTGCTGAAAATTCAAACATCGAGCCACATATGCAACAATGTCCTTCTTCATCCTACGCCACCAATAATGCTGCCGCAAGTCCTGATACATCTTCGCGGTGCCCGGGCGAATAGAATACCAAGAACTATGGGCCTCCGCTAAGATCATCTCTTGAATCCCATCGACATTGGGCACACATACTCGCCCCTGCAACCTCAAAACACCATCCGCATCTAAAGTCACCCTCGTCCATGTTGCACAATGTCTCTCAGGACACACAAGTGAGGATCATCAAACTGTCGATCATGACTAGGGTCCAATAATGAAGAACGAGCAACTGTGCAAGCTAAAACTAGGCTAGGCTCAGAAATGTCAAACCTCACAAACCGATTGGCCAAGGCCTGAATATCCAAAACAAGTGGTCTCTGGCTGACCAGAACATAAGCAAGACTACCCATGCTAGCTGACTTCCTACTCAATGCATCTGCCACCACATTGGCTCTCCCTGAGTGGTACAAAATAGTAACATCATAATCCTTCAATAGCTCCAACCATCTCCGTTGCCTCAAGTTCAACTCTTTCTGCTTGAACAAGTATTGCAGACTCTTGTGATCAGTGTACACCTCACACGTCACACCATATAAGTAATGCCTCCAAATCATCAACGCATGAACAATGGTTGCCAACTCTAGATCATGGACTGGGTAGTTCTTCTCATGAATCTTCGACTGCCTTGAAGCATAAGCAATGACCCTGCCATCCTGCATCAATACTGCGCCAAGCCCAATACGGGAAGCATCACAATAAAATGTATAAGGCCCTGAACCTTTGGGCAAAACCAATATCGATGCCATAGTTAGAGCTATCTTGAGCTTCTGAAAGCTCTCCTCGCACTCGTCTGACTACCTGAACTGGGCACCCTTCTGGGTCAACCTGCTCATCGGGAAAGCTATAGATGAAAACCCCTCCACGAATCGATGATAATAACCGGCTAACCCCAAGAAACTCCGAATCTCAGTAGCTGAAGCTGGTCGAGGACAATTCTTGACTGCCTCAATCTTCTTTGGGTCTACCTGAATGCCCTCTGCTGATACTACATGACCCAGAAATGCAACTGAACTCAACCAGAACTCGCACATCGAGAACTTGGCATACAACTGACTATCCTTCAAAGTCTGAAGAACCATTCTGAGGTGCTGCTCGTGCTCCTCCTGACTGTGGGAGTACACTAGAATATCATCAATAAAGACTATCATGAACAAGTCTAAATATGGCTTGAACACTCGGTTCATCAACTCCATAAATGATGCTAGGGCATTGGTCAACCCAAATGACATGACCAAAAACTCATAATGCCCGTACCGAGTGCGAAATGCTGTCTTAGGGACATCAGACGCCACTCGATCTCAAATCTATCTTTGAAAACACCTTCGCACCTTGCAACTGGTCAAACAAATCATCAATCCTCGGCAGTGGATACTTGTTCTTTATCATCACCTTGTTCAACTGCCGGTAATCAATGCACATCCTCATCGATCCATCCTTTTTCTTCACAAAAATAACTGGCGCACCCCAAGGAGAAACACTAGGCCTGATGAAGCCTTTCTCAAGAAAATCTTGCAACTGATCCTTTAACTCTTTCAGCTCTGGCGGGGCCATACGATACGGCGGGATAGAAATGGGTTGCGTGCTTGGGGCCAGATCAATACAAATATCAATATCCCTGTCGGGCGGCATACCCGGCAGGTCTGAAGGGAAAACCTATGGGAACTCCCAAACAATAGGAACTGAGTCAATAGAAGGAACCCTTGTGCTGGAATCACAAACATATGCCAAATAGGCTAAACACCCCTTATCGACCATGCGTTGAGCCTTAACATATGAAATAACACTGCAGCTGGCATGTCCTGGGGTCCTTCTCCACTCCAATCTGGGCAAGTCCAGTAAATCCAAGGTCACGGTCTTGGCGTGACAATCCAAGATTGCATGATACGAGGACAACCAATCCATCCCCATTATAACATCAAAATCCACCATGTCTAGAAGCAATAGATCAACACGGGTCTCAAGACCCTCAAATACTATTACATAGGAATGATGGACTCGGTCGACCACTATAGAATCACCCACTGGTGTAGATACATATACAGGAATATCCAAGGTATCACTAGGCATAGCCAAGTAGGGTGCAAAATAGGACGACACATATGAATACGTAGATCTAGGGTCAAATAACACTGAAGCATCCCTATCATAGACCAGAATAGTACCTGCAATAACAACATCGGAAGACTCTGCCTCTGGCCGGGCTGGCAAAGCATAACACCGGGGCTGGGCCCCACCTCCCTAAACCACATCTCTAGGACAATCAACTACTGGCTGACCTCTGCCTCTGCCGGTACGAGCTCCACCTCTACGGTCCTTACCTCTACCTCTATGATCCCCACCCCCACCTCTAGCTGGCTGGGCGGCCGGTGGATCACCTGCTACCTGAATGTTGGGACGATGGCCCTGCTGATGCGACCGACCACCTCTCAACCTCGGGCAATATCTCCTAATGTGATTGAGATCTCCACACTCATAACACCCAGCTGAATGCTGCAACTGAGAAAACTGGGATTGACCCTGCCGCCCTGAATGACCTCATCGAAAGCTCTAAAGTGGGGGTGCACTGATAGGCTGCTGATCTGAATGATACTGCTGGGAACCACCGCTGCCTGGAGTATAATGAGAAACCTGAAGAGCTCACTGAAAGGGCCTCGGTGAATGACCTCTGCCATAGGAATCCCTACCTCCAGACGTGGTACCACTGAACCTACCAGAATGACGAGGCCTCTTATCCGACATCTGACCACCTCCTCGTGAGAGGGCCATCTCAACCCTGCGGGCTGTATTGGCTGCCTCCTGAAAGGAAATATCACTACCAAATCCCATGGACATCTGGAGACGGATCGGCTGAATCAATCCATTAATAAACCTCCGGACCCTCTCTCGCTATGTGGGGAGTATCACAACCGCATGTCGTGCCAAATCAACAAATCTTGTCTCATACTGTGTCACTGTCATAGAGCCCTGCTGGAGGCGCTCAAACTACCTACGAAGTGCCTCCTGCTGAGTGACCGGGAGAAACTTCTCCAAAAATAACTCTGAGAACTGATCCCATGTAAAAGCTGGAGACCCTGCTGGTCTAGATAGGCAAAAATCTCTCCACCAAGTCTTGGCGGATCCTGCAAGCCGGAAGGTGCAAAAATCGACCCCGTTGGTTTCCACTATACCCATGGTCCTGAGAATCTCATGACAGCTGAATAGAAAATCCTGGGGATCCTCTGATGAAGCACCGCTGAAAGTGGTGGTGAAGAGCTTGGAAAATCGATCAAGTCTCCACAAAGCATCTGACGACATAGCCGCTCCATCGATGGCCTGAGTTGTAATACCTGTCTGAGCTGCCACTGCGGGCTGAACCACTGGAACCTGAGTCCACGGAGCTACCTGCTTCGGAGTACGCGTAGCAGAAGTCTGAACCCCTCCTCCAGCCTGAGAAGTGGCTGATGCTGCTGGCAGCATACCCACTCTAGTGACACTATCCATAAAGCCTGCCAATCTGACTAGAGCATCCTGAAGGTCTGGGGTGAACATGACCCCTCCTGGGACCTGAGCTGGGCCCATTGGAGCTGCTGGGGCTGGAACCTCCTCATCATAGTCAATATGAGGATCCACCTCTGGGACTGCCTCACGGGGTTGAACTCTGGCCCTGCCTCGGCCTCTGGTACGGCCTCAGCCTCTGCCCCTCGCAGGAGCTGCTGCTGAGCGGTAGAAGAGGAAGCACGTGTTCTCGCCATCTGCGAAAGAATAGAGTAGAAAGACAATCAGTATTTGAGGAACAGAATCGCACGACAAGAAAGAACAAAAGTGAAACTTTTCCTAACTCCGTAGCCTCTGGGGGATAAATACATACTTCTCCGTACCGATCCCTCAGACTACCAAGTTTGTCCATAAGTAGCGAGACCTATGCAACCTAGAGCTCTGATACCAACTTGTCACGACCCAGATTTCCCACCATCGGGAGTCGTGATGGTGCATACTAACGGAGCTAGGCCAGCTAAACTTTAAACATTCTCTAATAAATCTCAACAATATAAATAAACGGAAATCAATTAAACAAGTGCGGAAGACTTTAAGCTTAATAAAAATGAAACCAAAAACGCAAAATTTGAAACATATCTCTACCCAGAACCTGGTGTCACTAGCTCACGAACTTCTAAGATTACTAAATACAACATCTGAAGGAAATCATAGCAGTTTGTTTCAATACAAGAGTTAACAAACTGAATAAAGATGAAAGAGACTCCGGGCCTGCGGACGTCAGCAATGTTACCTTAAGAGTCCCTGGATTGAAGGTCTGCTCCCAATCTAATACTGCTGCGGACCGAAAGCTGCGTCCTGATCTGTGCAAAAGAAATGCACAAAGTGTAGCACCAGTGCAACCGACCCCATGTGCTGGTAAGTGCCTGGCCTAACCCCGGCGATGAAGTGACGAGGCTAGACAAGACCTACCACTAATAACTTGTACATATATATATATATATATATATATATATATATATGCAATAATAGGAAATACACTATTTTAAACAAATAAAGAGGGGGGGGGGGACATGCTATGGGGTTCTACAGTCTAAATATATAAATTATCGATAACGAAGTAGAGCTGAACAATAACAACTGATAAGGAGAATACAGGAAGTCTCTACATACGAACACAATACACTCAGTCCATACTCCGTTGCGGCGCGCAACCCGATCCTCAATATCCATCAACACTGTTGCGGCGTGCAACCCGATCCTCAACATTTAATACCAAGAACTCACCCGAACAACGACCGCAACTCAAGTGCGAGGGGAGTAACAACAATCACAAGAAAATCCGAGCAAGGGAATACAATTAACAATTCAATCATCCCGGCAAGGGAGAGTACAATAAATACTTACGTCCCG
>MU753141.1:85096-136217 GCA_026770625.1 Nicotiana glauca | reverse complement strand
TTGACCAAAGTCAACTATATCAATATTAATATCAAAATTCTTCAAATTTTTCACAGATTTCACATATTTTAACATAATTTTCCGGCTTCATGCTCGGAGTGCACACGTAAAATTGAGGCAACTACAAGCGAGGTTTCCAAAGCCTCGGAAGCGTGGAAAAAGAGAGAAATACGGTGATGACCCTTTGGGTCGTCACATCTTTGGAGGGTTAAAAATGACGTCCTGGTCCATGAATTATTTAGTGAGGGATTTGTAGGACATGAAATGGTGTTCTCGGGCCTTGAAAATGGTGCCTCCGAACTATGACGCCTTTGAATAATGATATTCAAGTTCGAGAGATCCTCAGGCCATGGCATGGTGTCTTCCGGCTATGAGAATGATGCCTTTAGACTATGACACCTTTCGATAGGTTGGCAATATTTCAGCCTATGATATGAAATAATATGATGTTAACAAGACAAGGCTTAGTCTTGTGAAATGGAGGGCAGAGCTTAGCCCGATTGAAAGCAAATAGATAGTAGTTGAGAAAACAAATAGAGCAATATTTGTGCAAGAAGGGACAGTTCTTAGTCATGTGAAAGTGGGGAGGCAAGGATTAGCCTTATGCAAATGTGGAGTCAAGGACAAGACTCATGCAAGTATGGAGGCAAGGATTAGCCTCATGCAAATTTGGAGTCAAGGACTAGACTCATGCAAGTATGGAGGCAAGGATTAGCCTCATGCAACTATGGAGTCAGGGCTTAGACTCATGCAAGATTGGAGAAAGAGCTTAGTCTCATGCACCGAGAAGGGAATGTTTAGCTTTATGCAAATATGGAGGTAGAGCTTAACCTCATGCAAGATTCGGGACATGGCTTAGTCCCATGCAAATGCAAGGCAATTCTTAGCCTTATGCAGATATGGAGTTAGGGATTAGACTCATTCAAGATTGGAGACAGAGCTTAGTCTCATACAAAGAGAAGGCAGTGCTTAGCCTTATGCCAATATGGAGGTAGAGCTTAACCTCATGAAAGATTCGGGACATGGCTTAGTACCATGCAAATGGAAGGCAATGCTTAGCCTTATAAAAATATGGAGTCAGGGATTAGACTCATGCAAGATTGGAACAGAGCTTAGTCTCATGCAAATGTAGAGTCAGAGGTTAGACTCATGCAAATATGGAGTCAGAGATTAGACTCGTGAAAATATAGAGTCAGAGATTAGACTCATGCAAATATATAGTAAAGGATTAGACTCATACAAATGTTGAGTAAGAGATTAGACTTATGCAAAGAGAGAATAGCAGATAAGGGTAGAGTATGTCGTAGCTAGGATATATTCAGTGTTTGATGGTCGGATGGACGGTGAATTTTCTTTGTTTATACATGTTTTGTGAATGCTACCGTTACGTCAAATATACCTGCGTTCAAAGAAAAACCGTAAGTTTTATGAGGGGAGGTTGGTTCTTGCTTCATCTGCCAACCTTGGTCTGGTCCGCTTTGGAAGCCCCCTTCGATTTCCCCTAGGTTGCACGTGACTGTAATGAAAAATAGAATTTTCAAAAAATATGCAATCATTAATAAAATAGAATTTTTTTGGAAGCGTATTGATATATCAAATAATTTGAATGAACTAGCGACTATAACACATTTCAATGGCATTGCAACTCTCTTATATTGGAATTTTGAGGGTCCTCCTCAAAATTCTGCCCTAGTTTGGTAGATGATTTTTAACTATTTGTGGATGCCCGATCCTGCTCAATCTTCTTTCGCATTTTGAGAATCCTTCTCAAAATTCTGCCCCAGTTCTTGACTGATTACTTACTTCCTAGCATGTGACAGCGCTGGCTGGACTTGCTCCAAAATTTTAAGGACCCTCCTCAAAATTCTGCACTAGTTTCTAATTTTGGGGGAAATGAAAATTTATTATGATATGAACGAACCCATAAGGCTGCCTACGTATCCCCTATTAAACGGGAATCAGGTCAAGCGTAGTTTAATTACATCTAAAAAGAAATATAAAGTATCTAAGCATAGCATCTCTTGACCGCGTTTGAATTGGTTGGTTTTGTCCAGCTTTCTCCGTTCATCTCTCCAAGTATGAATGCTCCTCCTGTTAGTATTCTGTGAACCATGTACGGACCTTGCCAGTTTGGAGAGAACTTCCCTTTGGCTTCATCTTGATGCGGGAAAATTTTCTTCAATACCAGCTGCCCTGGTGCGAACTGTCTTAGTTTGACTCATTTGTTGAAAGCTCTATACATTCCGTTCTAATAGAGTTGGCCATGGCATACTGCATTCATCCTCTTTCTATCTATAAGGTACTATTGTTCATAGCGGCTCCTTATCCACTCTGCATCGCTGAGTTCAGCTTCCTGTATGACTCTTAAAGAAGGAATCTCTACCTCGATTGGGATGACAGCCTCGGTACTATAAAATAATATGTAGGGGTTCCCCTGTTGACGTGCAAATCATGGAGCTTTACCCTAATAGAGCAAAGGGTAACTTCTTATGCCATTGCTTGTTATTTTCCACCATTTTCCTTCGTATCTTCTTAATGTTCTTATTGGCGTCTTCTACGGCTCCATTCATATGAGGTATGTAGGTGGTGGAATTCCTCTGCTTGATTTAAAAAGTTTCACATATAGCTTTGATCAAATCACTATTGAGGTTGGCGGCATTGTCAGTAATAATGGACCCAGGAACTCCGAATCTGCAGACAATACGATCTTTGACAAAATCTGCGACGATTTTGTTGGTTACAACTTTGTAAGATGCAACCTATACCCATTTTGTGAAGTAATCAATGGCTACCCGAATAAACTAGTGTCTATTTGAAGCAGTGGGTTCAATCTGACCAATAACATCCATTCCCCAGGCGGCGAATGGCCAAGGTGACCTTGTCGCATTGAGCTCATTTGGCAGCACTTTTATCATGTCGGCATGCACTTGACAGTGAAAGCATTTGTGGGCATACTGAATACAATCCGTCTCCATGGTCATTCAAAAGTAACCTGCCCTGAGTATCTTCTTGGCAAGAATAAAACCATTCATGTGCGAACCGAATGTCCTAGCATGTACATCCTCATGTAGCATAGAAGCTTCCTTTGCATCAACACATCTCAGTAAACCTAAATCCAGAGTTCTTCTATACAAGTTCCCTCCGCTGTGGAAGAAGTGATTTGACAATCTCCGGATCATGCGTTTCTAAGTGTGATTTGCATGCTCCGGGTATTCTCCTTTTGATAAGTACTTCATGATGTCATGGAACCAAGGATTTCCATCTGTTTCTTCCTCGACATGAGCAAAATATGGCGGTTGATTATTTATTCTCACTGGGATGGGATTAATATAATTCTTATTTGGATATTATATCATGGATGACAAAGTGGCTAATGCATCGGCAAACTCATTCTGAATTCTGGGCACATGCCGGAATTCTATCTTTGTGAACCTCCTTTTCAACTCCTGCACATGGTGCAGATATGGCAATATCTTGGAATTCTTGGTAGCCTACTCTCATTGTACCTGGTGCACAAGCAAATCTTAGTTACCGATCACCAGCAACTCCTGAATGTTCATGTCGATTGCCATATTGAGCCCTAGTATACAGGCTTCGTACTCTTCCATGTTGTTGGTGCAGAGAAATCTGATTTTAGTAGATATGGGATAATGCTGACCCGTTTCTGACACCAAAACTATTCCAATGCCTACTCCTTTAAAATTTGCGGCTCCATCAAAGAACATCCTCCAACCGTCATATGCTTCAGCAATGTCTTCTCCTATAAATGATATTTCTTCATCAGGAAAATATATTTTCAAGGGTGCGTATTCTCCTCCCACCAGATTTTAGCGAGGTGATCTGCCAATTCTTGTCCCTTCACTACCTTTTGATTTACATAGACAATGTCGAACTCACTCAGTAGTATCTGCCATTTAGCCAACTTCCCAGTAGGCATGGGCTTCTAAAATATGTATTTCAGAGGATCCATCCTGGATATGAGATATGTAGTGTAGGCACAGATATAATGCCTCAATTTCTGGGCTGTCTAGTTTAAAGCACAACAAGTGCGTTCAAGCAGAGAATACCATGCTTCATAAGGTGTGAATTTCTTATTCTAGTAATATATGGTTTGCTCCTTTCTTCCTGTCTCATCATGTTTTCCTAATACATCCAAAGACTCCATCTAACACGGACCAGAACCGGTGGTGTGGAAAAGTATTCCTTGATCTTATCAAAAGCTTTCTAACAATCCTCGGTCCAACTTGTCGCGGCGTCCTTCCTCAGCATCTTAAAGATAGGTTCACTTATTACTGTGGACTGTGCTATGAATCGACTGATGTAGTTGAGCCGTCCAAGGAAACTCATCACGTCCTTTTTGCTTTTAGGTGGTGGTAGCTCCTGAATAGCTTTGACTTTAGTCGGATCTAGATCGATCCCTCGGTGACTGACAATGAATGCCAATAACTTTCCTGCAGGAACCCTGAATGCACACTTTGCAGGGTTCAACTTCAAATTGTACCTCCTGAGCCTGTCAAAGAATTTCCTTAAGTCTGCTATGTGATCTGCGACCCTCTTGTATTTGATAATGACATCGTCCAGATACACCTCTATTTCTTTGTGTATCATATCATGGAAAATGTTTGTCATGGATCTTCTGTAAGTAGCCCTAGCATTCTTTAGACCGAATGGCATTATCTTGTAACAGTATACACCCCATGGCGTAATAAAATCTATCTTCTCATCATCTTCTTCATCCATCCAGATTTGGTGATAACCTACGAAGGAATCTAGAAAGTATTGGAGTTTATGCTTGGCGCAATTATCGATCAGGATATGTATATTTGGCAATGGGAAGACATCTTTGGGACTTGCTTATTTTAAATCCTGATAATCAACACATACTCATACCTTCGTGTCTTTCTTCGGAACTGGCACAATGTTAGCAAACAGGTTGGGTACTCAACCACCCTGAGAACTTTATCTTTGAAATTCTTGGTAACTTCCTCCTTGATTTTCAAACTCATGTCTACTTTGAATTTCTTGAGTTTCTGTTTGACTGAGGACATATGCGGTTAGTAGGAACCTTGTGATCCACTATAGATGTGCTCAAACTGGTCATATCATCATACGACCATGAGAAGATGTCCTTATATTCCTTTAGAAAATGGATGTATTCTTCCTTCTCTATTGGCGACAACTGAATGTTGATGCGGGTCTCTTTGACAGTTTCGACGTCTCCCAAATTTACTGTTTCTATTTTGTGCAAGTTGGATTTAGGCTTGTTCTCAAAATTCTCAACTTCTCTGACAATTTCCTCGGGTATCTCATGTTCTCCCTCTGAGTCACTATTCTCATGTTGCGTTGCCTCATTACATGTCACAGTCACTGGTTCATCAGGAAAATTAATATAACACTATAGAAGGGAAAAGTATAAAAATAGTAATGAATAATGATAAAGGACAAATGCATTTGAATAAAACTGAGAAAATTGTTCAAATAAAGATTGTCTCGGTGGATCGAGCATTTATTTTGAAACAAAGAAATCTTAAGACAAAATTACTGGAAATTTTAAATGCCTAAAATAGTTATAAACTCTGGCAAGCTACCTAGGGACTCAGCGGGCTAGGGATGGTGTGGCGGTCCAGTTTATGAGAACAACTCCCGTTGGCGCAGTCTAAATGGTGAGACCTTCTTCCTCCTCCTCAATTATGAAACTACAGTCCAAATCCTGGTCTTCCAAGAATAGATCCTTTACCCAGCTAGTGCTTCTTCTTTTGTAGTTCCCCATATTATGTCAGCTTGATGGAAAGGTTGTTCTAGACGTGGTACCGGCTGCTCAAGAGGGTAGTACGATCCACGTCACGGAAGAGACTAATCATTGTACTCCTGCCATGTATACTAGTATCAGAGCCCAAAGGTGGTACCATATCTTTTCAGCTGTATAGGCTTGGTGATACCCTGGAGGTTCCTTCCCAACCCTTTGCCGAGTTCATATCCAGACCATGCTAGTATGCTTTCTATTTTTTTAGTCTACCACTTATCCTTCATGAAGCATTGACCCGTTCAATGTGATGATAGGATTCCCCTCCTAGCCTCCTTCTATGTCCAATGGCCAGGATGGTTTGACTAGTGTAGATGGGGTTGCTCCCATCTCCATGAATAATTACCTTCTGACGGTTCCATTTGAATTTGTCGGCTTGATGTAGTGTGGAGGGAACGACTCCAACAGCATAGATCCACGAGCGATCTAATAAAAGATTATATGAGGCTGGTATGTCAAGCACTTGGAATTCACTATCGAACCAAGTTGGTCCTATCTGCAAGCAACGGTTGATTTCCCTTATTGTGGCCCTCTAGGACCCATCAAAATCCTTCACACTCATGCTTCCTATCCGTATTTCATGGAAACCTTTGTCTAACGTTTTCAAGGTGTCCAACGGACAAATATTTAGACTCGAACTTCCATCAACCAGGACCCTGGCAATGAACTTGTCTTCAAATTGTACCGTAATATGCAATGCTCGATTATGATTCAATCCTTCGGGCGTCAGCTCATCTTCATGGAAGATAATCTTATTGCTCTCCAGCACCTGACCGACCATGTTGGCCATTTCTCTACCAGTGATATTATTAGGTTCATAAGCCTGGCTCAGTACTTTCATCAAGGCGTTCTTGTGTGCCTATGAATTCTGTAATAGCGATAGTATAGATATCTGAGCAGGGACTTTGTCCAGATGGTCAATAATAGAATACTCTTTTGCATGTACTTTCCTCCACAGGTCATCCGGTCCGATCTTAATGACAGGCTGCCTAGAAGTGGCATCCTTACTTGAACCTCATGTCTGTAGACACTTCCAGTTCTAGTCATTCCTTGTGTGGTGTCAGATTCCTCTATCTTAGTCTTCCATTTTTGCCGATCCTCTACAACATAATTCAAGGGTATTTCTTTTGAGTTAAATGTGATTCTGGTTGACACCATCACAATAAAAGGTGTGACCACTTCTACTTTAAATGGAGAGGAGGTGGTTGCGAGTGGAGCTACTTCTACCTTGAATGGAACTGATGCAGTTACCTCAACATCAATAGGTGCTTGAGTCTGAACTACGATAGGTGTAAATGTGACTGCAACCTTACAGTTATCGCCTTCTCGAATGAGCACGATTGACCCCTCAGGGTTCCATTCTTCATTTGTTTGGATTGACCATCGAATGGACTCTCTAGTGCTACAACGGGAACAGGAATGACGTAACCAGTGGCCTTTAACCTTTCATACAATTAGTCGATGGGGTCAAAAATGGCGGTGTATTGTCTAGGTGGCTTGCGGTCGAAGTTGGGTCTTGGTCTTGGATAATTTTGGCGACTTTGTGGGGACTAGAAGTGGGATGGTTGGAAATTATAGGTGTGATAGATAGTGGCTGGTTGGGAATATCTGGGAGACGAAGGCTGATATGTAGGTGGTGATGCTTGGTATATGGGTGGAGGTGTTTGATAGGTGGGTGAAGTTGTCTGGTAGGTGGGTGGAGGCATTTGATATATGAGTGGAGGTGTTTGATATGTGAGTGGAGTTTCTGCGCCCTCGGCCACCATTACTACCCCAACATCTCTCTTCTTTGATATGCCACATGATTGGAGTGCCTTATTTGTGGCTTGCAGTGCCTCGAAATTTGTTACCATCCCTCTCTTGATTCCTTCAGTGCCTCGAAATTTGTTACCATCCCTCTCTTGATTCCTTCCTCGATCCTTTTCCCGAGCTTGATGATATTAGAGAATTTGTGATTTTCGATAACCATCAACCTGTCATAATATTACGGATCTTGTGCCCTAACAAAGAATTTATTCATAAGTTCTTCGTCTAAAGCGGGCTTGACCTTAGCGGCTTCTGACCTCCACCGAGTAGCATATTCACAGAAAGTGTCATTAGGTTCCTTCTTGATATTCTGAATGTAAAAGACATCTGGTGCATTCTTTATGTTGAACCTGAACCGATCCATGAAATCCGACGCCATGCTTACCCAATTGGGCAATTTTTTGGATTATGGCTGATATACCAAGACAAAGCGTCCTCAGTAAGTCTTCTTATAAAGAGCTTCATCCGAATCCTCTCATCTTTTCCAACCCCGACAAGCCTGTCACAATAGGTCCTTAGGTGAACTCTGGGATCACCTGTACCATCTAACATTTTGAACTTGGGAGGTTTGTACCCTCTGGCAATTCCACATCGGGTTGTATGCACAGATCTTCGTAATTCAAACCTTCTATTCCTTTATCGCCTTCAACACCTTTGACTCGGCTTGTTAACTTTTTGAGTTCTTCGGCCATGTTCATAATGAGCAGGTCCTTTTCGGAGGGTTCTGGTGCACAGGAAATTGGTTGGGTAGAATGTGGTATAGTTTCCATGTATATGGGGTTTTCTCTGATGGGTGCTAGGGACGTGGGTACAGTGATGGTCATTGGTGGAGTTTTGTGGATCGGGAATGAGAGGTGGTATATTTTGGGAAGTGTGGTAAGTAGTGGTTGGAATTCGTTGATGATGATGTTGTGGTGGAGTTGCTATTGGCAGTGGATTGATATTTTGAGGGTGGAGTTGTGTATTGATTTGGTACGGTAGAATTTTATGGCTGTTGGTTTTGTGTGTTTTGAGGAGATGTTAGGTTCATTGTGTTCTGTTTGTGGATATTAGGGACATTGATGGTGAGTGAGAATTTTTCCAAATTGTGGACCTGCTCAAGTTCTCCTTGCAGTTCTAGTATCTTTTGTTCCGGTCTTAAAACCAGGTCATTCGGGGCCGGGGTACTGCGGCCGTCAGAAGTCTTTGCATTCTCAACGTTTTCCTTTCAGGTTCCACTTAAATAATCAATCTTTGCTTTCCCTCTACTTTTTGTGTTTCTTGGAGAAGGAGGTGGTGGAAGGCCTCTAGATCTTGTATGATATGTTGATGAAGCTAGTATGTATGAACCAACCTAACGGGATGGGAATAATAATAAAAATAAACAAAACAAAAAGGTAGCAAGTTAGTGAGGATTCTGAGATGTTTGTAGTATTTAGACACACATTGCAAAATGTAAACACGTACCCTAATTTGGGAACCTCGTTGTGCCTGAAGTAGGCCTAGCGACAAATAAATTTGGAGAACTTTTACAATAAATGTCTCATTTTGATAATATAAAAATAGTCAAATCCCAAAATGACACTAAAATAAGTCCCTGTTGGCACTTGGCCTTATTACATTTTAGGAAAAGCAAGTAAATCTAATCTATTTGGTCCAGAATGACCTTCCCCAGATTCGATATTCCGGACTCCGTCATATAGATCCCCCAGCTCGCGCAGTCCCAGCAGCAAGTAGGCTTTGGCCAAATGTCCTCCTTCAGCTCCTTCAACATTCTCGCAGTTTTCAATTCTCTTGATTCTTTTGCCCTCCAGCTCCACTATTCATCGCTCTAGGTATTCAAATTTTCTATTAGAAGTGACTTCCATCTCCTTCCATTCCTCAATCAACCTTACATTCCTCTCATGTATTTCCCGATACTCATTCTCAGAGTCATGGACCCTTTTGCGCAGCCTATTGTACTTGACTTGGGTTTCAACTTCCTCATCTATTATTCTGTTCCCTCAACCAGTACTCGGTGCCACTGTTCCTTTAAGATTGTCCTCCAACCATGCCGGGTATAGGGGCTCGAACCTTGCATGATATTTGTCCGGCTCAATGGTATTCTTCTCCATAATGATTTTGCAGTGCCACATATGCTGAGCTTGGCACTTGTAAGGGACATCGTCGTCTTGAAAGTCTTCCCTGAAGTGGCTCATCTTGACGACCCATGGTACAACCTATTTTCTGCCTTCTTGCCTCATAACTCGTATAGGGACATATGGATATATCCCTCTCAAACCGATCAACACCAAATTTGGAGCGTCCTTGGACCTAATAATAAACTTGTCTGTCGGGAACCATTCAAACATCCACTGTACCTGTCCCTCGGTCAGATTGTCGAAGAACTCTACCCATTCGCTAGCACTTTCCGGGTGAGCAAATCTGTCTGGAATATAGGTCATCTGCTTAGGGTGATGGAAGTTAATGTGATCGTTCCAAGCCCTTTGCAGAAATTCTTGATGATAGAAGCCCTTTTGGAGATGCTCTAACAACCACAACTGCAGCAATAAATTACAACCCTCGAACTACTTGACCCTTTTTTGACATTGCTCCAAGGCCCTATAGATGTCAGCTATGATCATGGGGCATAAGGTATATGTCTATCCATTAATCCCTTCTATCAAAGTTTTGGCAACCATGGCCAACCTAGTGTGGATTCTTTCCTTTATCATTGGGAACACTATCAGGCCTGGAAAGCACACAATAAACACGAATACTCTGCGGTGGATGTGACCCAGTGAAGTAAGGGCGATCTCATCATGGTAAGTGCGGAAAGACTTTCTATGGCCATATCTCTCGTACATATATTCGAAACATATATATGAATCCTTCAAGCACACCAAGTCGACATTCTTTTTTAGCCCCATCATCTTCCAAAATCCCCTGCCTATACAGTTTTTTGGCCCCAAAAGCCCAGGACTGTCCCAAGTCAACCCTGCAAGTCCTCCTAATTCCTCTAAAAGCAGTGTCATCTCTGTGTCATCGAAACGGAACAACTCTTTCACTATCCCAGAATAAGGTGGAAGCCTCGATCAATTTGTTGTTTGGTTCAACATTCAACAAGGTAGGCAAGTTACCCAAGTAAATTTTCACATGCTTCTTGTAACTTGAGGAAAGGTCCTCCCACCAATCTAGCAGAAATGGAGGGATGTGGCTAACCATACCAAATCTAGGTACTTCGTGCCTCATTTTCTTAAAAACAAAAGGGTTAGCCCTTACCCCCACCGGACTCAACTATTTATACATTTATGATCAGCATATCGGTATTTAGTTCTCGAAATTAATTCACAAAATGTGGCTGCATCCGTTGGGATTATGGAAAACCCGATGGACTTTAGATAAGGCTTATCTTAAAGGATTATTGTGCGGACAAGATAACTGATCGGACTAGGTTTGACCATGACGCATGCACAATTTAAACAAAGTAAGGTTTATATGGGGTTTTAGACCAGTACCCTCAAGCGGACAACTTTAGGGGAAGGCATGGAACCGTCGACTACACCGCTGATCGACTGGTTTTATCACAAATAAGCCTTTTCGAATTTAAGGGTAGTAAATAGAAAGAGCGCAACCACTCATTAAAGCGTTGCTATAGGATTTGAGACGCACGAGTGGAATATGATGCAGAGCATCATTTATGCAGTAATTAATAACATGCAGTCAACTATTTTCATGTAGGAAAAATAATACAGTATTTAAATAATTGAAAGACGGTTACAGGAAAAAGGAAATAAGGAGACCAGTCAGTTTCAGGGCAATAAAGAAATCATAAATGCTTCAAATAAATTGGCAACTAAATCCAAATAAGGGAGCAGGGTACGGGATAAGCATGCTTGAAATAGTTTGTAAAAGACAAGTTCGTTATGGTAAGAGCCTAAAAAATACTCCCCAGCAGAGTCTCCATGCTGTCGCGTCCCCTTTTTTCCCTCCCCTTTTGAGGGGGAAATATGGTGCGGGTTTCGACATTCATGGGGTGCAATGACTCATTTCATTTTGGGAATTTGGCATTTGAAGAGTCGCCACCTAACGAATTATGCTGCATTAGGGCACCTAGAGCGATTAACTCTTGGGTTGGTTTACATTACCAAAAGATTAGGGTAAGGGCTCGAAGTATTCTCGAGGGGAAGGTGTTAGGCACCCCTTTTAGTCCACAACTTGGTTCCCATCCGAATTTATATTCACTAACTAGTCCATATAAACAGTTGAATAAGTAAAGCACGTTAGAATAACTCAAGTAGTGAGATAAAGGTTTGAACAAGTTGTAAAAAAAACAAAGGTTTAATGAAGAAAGGATTTGGTAAAGAGGGGTCCTAGGTTGGTTATCCTATAGGATCACCCCACGCAATGTCCGGTAAACACTCCTTAATGAGGGGCTACACGTGACACTAACACGTATTCATCATATCTCGTGTCTACCCTTCCCATCCCCTTATTGGTCATGCAAAGCGAGTGTTTGGTCAATGATTCCTACTGCGTGCTGCTACTCGTCCCTTCTTAGTGTTCCTGGAGGGAGTTAGGAACTCTACCTATAGGTGGTTCTAGACGCACCTCCTAAGGTTTTAAAAGGCAAAAATTCTAAGGCGAAAGTCAAAAGCATTTAGGACTTTC
Source organism: Nicotiana glauca (assembly GCA_026770625.1). Lineage (NCBI taxonomy): Eukaryota > Viridiplantae > Streptophyta > Magnoliopsida > Solanales > Solanaceae > Nicotiana > Nicotiana glauca. The sequence continues at coordinate 123,979 of MU753141.1, read as the reverse complement.
ACACATAATGGGAGCAATTAAGAGGTTCAGAGTTTCCTCCTCAAACAAACACATAAGCAACACGATTCAAGCACAGTTAAGGTATTTTATTAATCAATGTCCTAAAGCAGGATATTTAAGTGAATATGTAGAAATAGACAAACCCTTTTTAGACTCAGAAGTTACACCCTAGTAGTTACCTAGGGACTCCTTTTAAAAGCCTGTTAGGATCAAAAAACGTTGAGCGATAGAGACAGTTTCAGAGAATGCAGTTTTGAAAATGCCATAAGGCTTGCCTATACGCAGAATACGGATGTCCATATTAATGCAGAAATAAAACAGGTTTTGAAGTAGACTCCTTGAACACCTATAGGCATGATATCGAACTAGATAGAGGCAGTTTGAAAGAACTTATTTTAGAAAATGCTTAATACTTAATAAGACCAATTTAAAAATGAACTAGGTGTGATCAAGTTGATTTATTAGACTAAATTATATTAACAGATAGAATTGCGAGTAAGACTCCCAATAGGCAGGATATCTAGGATTATTACTGATTTTAATCGATTTGCAAGTGTGGAAACATAAATACTCGTTAGCACCGAATCTGGATTAGGTCTTATAGGCATGACATCTAATATTAAACTGATTTGAAGACATGATTGTTTGGAACCTATAAGCATGGTTTCTAATCGCGACAGAGTGTAAAACCTTATAGACATGGTTTGTACCTGATGAGCAAACAAACTTAAAAGTGAAATGCTATGGACATGATTTCTATTAGAAAAAGCAATTAGATTGAGGAGTAAAATCCTATGAGCATGTTGTCTCTTTAAAGCAAACAGAAATTTAAAAAGTAAAGTCCTAAGAGCAGGATTTCTACCTGTATTACCCCTGAAAGTATGTATCTACCCACACATTTTTACTAAACACCCCAATATATGTTTATAAATTATTACAAGCCAATGAATTAATTACACAAACATAAATAGAAAATCAAGAAGCTATTCTATATGGAGCCTTCAATTAGGAATAGATTTGCTAAAGCCTCCAATGGCCTCATATACGTCAATTCCATAGACAAAATTACAGTTTAGGTGCATCAAAGTTCCCTAAAGATCTCAAGGATCCTGGGCAGTGCTTACACCTAGACTTAGTAACCAAATATTGAACGAGTGCAGTGTGGAAAGACCAGCCTCAGTATGCCAGAGTTCAAAAGGTTCTCAAAAGGATCCCAAGGCAGTACACAAGTTGAAAAGGTTTTAGTAAGAAACTGTAAGAAGCCTTTTCTGAAAGTAACTAAGCAAAGAAACAAAGATTGTTTGAGAAAGAGATTAGAATAGTTAACAAAGTCCAAACACCTTAGGATAGGTTCATACACAGCTAGTTCACAGAACCAAGTAAATTCAGTAGTCACACACAGGGATGGTTTCGGACACGTAGAATATTTGGTTGCAAACACATAACCCAGCAAAGGTCTAGGACTGGTTTACACAAGCTCAGAAATAGCTGACACTGCATAGTCACAAAACCAAACATGAAGAACACAACCAAATAGAAGGGTGATAGGGATTTGTGGATTCATGGGATATAGGATAGTAAGTATACGACAACTAAGAAACAATTGGTAAACATGCTCAGAAGCACACATAAAGGGGAATATACTAATCTAAAGGAAGGGGAAGACATAATAACATGCTAATAATGTACTCTTAACTATATGTTTCACAACAGAATCACAAATAGAAGCAAACCAGAAACAAGAAGAACTGAAAAAATAAGAGACTCATGTTGTGGTTGGAAATTTGAATTGAAACTAGGACATACCAGTGAAGAGGAAAATAAGCAGAATGAAAGAACAAGAGAGCACAAATGGTTAGCATTAGCTTATCTCCGGCTAACTTAGACAGTAGCAAATAGCACAAGAGAGAGAGCAGAGATTTTTAGTGTGAGATATAGTTTTGAGCCAAAGTGTTTGTGTCTTGTGCTAATTGAAAGACTGGAGTATTTATAGTTTGAAAGCAAGTAATAAATAAGGTAAGAATCATAGTAGCATAATAATTGAGGAACTCAGAATCAATCAATCATAAAATCAAGGCAAGTACTCCCTTAAGTTAAAGGAATTAATTCAAACAGTAAGAACCAGCAACATATAAGGCAAGAAAATTCAGTACATGACTAATAAGGAAAGAATCAAAGTTCATTAAGCATAAGGTAATCAATTAGGACTAAATTTATAAAACCTCAATTAAGGAAATGATTTAGTGAGAATAAAGTAACACAACTAATAAGGTAGGGGATCAGTCGATTTAAAAAGACGAGGTAGAATTTTAGGGTTTTAAAAGAAAATCTTTCAATCAAACCATAAAATAAGGAAATCAGAATCAATCAACAGTAAGTTATGATTCTATACGTCAACATATAAATAGAGAAGAACAAACAAACATCGCAAATAGTCGAGGTTAGCAATATCGACAGAAAAAGGGAAGAGATGAACAATCAAGATGAAGTAGGATAAGGACTAAGTAAAACCTTTTCGAAACATGGTAACCACTGAAGCTTAAGAAGAATCAAGTAGTCAGGCTAACACACTGAACAAAAACAAAGAAGATCTTAAAATATTAGGTCTTTTAACATAGGTGATCTAAAAAGTAGTAAAAACATAGAATTAGTCAAGATAAACAAGGAAAGAGGTTTAAACACAAAAAAAACCAGTTTAAACAAGTGTAGAAGAAACTCCGAGAAACCCTAACTTTAAAGAAAGTAAAAACAACTTAAAGTTGATAATTTTTAAAGAAAGGTTTAAGAATAGTGTAGAATATAGAAAGAAACAGATTTGAATCGTTAAAAATAGCATAGATCTAAGAGATTCAAACAAAAGTTAGGGTTTCAAAAGGAAACCCAAATGGAAACGGAGGAACCTGCTATAAACTTCAAATATCGTAACAAATATAGTGTGATTTTGCCCAAAATAACACCGGAGAAGCCATAAATAACCAAAACAGTTGTAACAACCTGACTAGTCATTTTGCCTTTTAGAACCCCGTTCCCCAAAATAAACTTCTCGCTCTTGCTTTAGCTAATTTATAACTCATAGGGATGGTTGGTTTGGGAGTTGGAAGAGTTTTGAGTAAAAATATGCCCAATTGTTTCTTTAAGATTCTCTTAAAAGACCAAGTTTGACTTCGGTTAACTTTTTGGGAAAACGAACCCGGATTCGGGATTTGATGGTCTGGAAGGGTCCACGGAAAAATATGGGACATAGGCGTATGCTCGAAATCGAATTCTGAGTTCCCTAGCCCGAGTAATAAATTTTTATTGGAAATTGTTAAATTGAAGTTTTTAAGAATAAAAGAAACTAAGAAATCATTGATTTCCCTAGGTATCGGGCTCGTATTTTGGTTCTGAAGATTGGTACAGGTCCGTATTATCGTTTAAGGCTCGCCCGTAAAATTTGGTGACAATCTGAGTGGTTTAAGGGTGTTTTGACCTGTTAGAGAAGAATTAAGAACTTGAAGTTCATTAGTTTGATTCATTTGGTTTTAGGGGGTGATTCATAGATTTAGTGTTATTTCGGGTGTTCTGAGGGTTCGAGTGGGTTCGCCTCATGATTTCAGACTTATCGGTATGTTTGGGCGGGGCCCAGGAGCCCCGAGCGTTAAGCGGACGAGGCTCGAGTGAAGTAGGAAAATTGCTAAGGGGCTGAAGTAGCTGCTTCTGTCTGTCATAACCGCATCTACGGTTCTTGGGCTGTGGATGCGGGTCCGCAGGTGCGGTTAGGACTCCGCAGAAGCAGCCAGGGGCAATCTAGGCCAAGACCGCAAAAGTGGCTCCCCAGCCGCAGATGCGGCTCCGCAAAAGCGACTCTCCAGCCGCAGATGCGGGCCTCAGACCACAGAAGCGGTTCCTGAAATTTTGGCCAATTCTGCAAATGCGATTCTTCTTCTGCAGTTGCGGGACCGCAGATACAGACCGTAACCACAGATGCGGAAATCGCTGGGCAGTGAGCGTCATTTAATTCGAGCTCAAAGACCATTTATTTCATTCTTCTCTACACTTGGGCGATTTGGGAGCTTCCAAAGGGGGGATTTCAACATAGCACTTCAAGGTAAGTTAATTCCACTCATTATTAGATTAAATACATGTATATTAAGTAGATAAAACACTAAAAACTAGGTGAAATCAAAGGGATTAGAGCTAGACCTAGCGTTTAAATAAAATTAAGCTTTAACCACGAAATTAGTTATGAAATGAACTAGAATTCATATATTATTGATCTTTAGGTTATAGAGAGCAGCTTTCTTCGAAAAATCTCGAAATCCGGGCATGTGGGCCTGGGGTCGGAATTTTGGAAACTTGTGAAAAAGGTTGGAAATCGCTTAAATAGTTAGAATACAATCGTGTAGGCCTGTATTGAGTAGTTCTTACTTCATTTAACTAGTTTGTGATCGTTTGGCTCCGAATTGAGGGCTTAGGCTTGTTCTTGATATTGGAAGTGCGCTTTGGAGCGAGGTGAGTCTCTTTTCTAACCTTGTAAGAGGGAACAGTCCCCATAGGAATAATAATTGAGTAATTGTTGCTAAATGCGGGGGCTACGTACGCACTAGGTGACGAGAGTTTGTGCGTAGCTACTACTATGATAATTGTCCGGGTAGTTTAGGACCACAACCATGCTTTATTTATAGAAATCTTCATATTGTCTTGTTGATCACCTAGGATATGCCAGAGACTTGAAAGGGGAATAAGAACGAACTTGTATACTTGTTGAACTCTTGCATGGCATTATTGACTATTGATGTGCGTTCGTGTGAATACTTGATGTTGATTGTTATTTGCGGATCGGGCCGATCGCCTCAGTATGAATAGATCATCTATAGGCGCGCCATCGACCCTCGGCAAGTGCACAGTTTATTTCTATTGGATCGGGCCGTTGCCTCGGCATATGATTGCGCATGATATATATATATATATATATATATATATATATATATATACTTATACATGATATGCCTACTTGCTTAGAAATTGAAAAATGTAAATGGAAACTGAAATAATGTCAAGAACCTGAGTATTGCTTTTCATTATAAACTGTTAAATATTGGAGACTTTCATTCTTAGCATTGCACATTGATATTATATTATCTTGGCCCTAGTAAGTATCAAGTCGACCTCTCGTCTCTACTTCTTCAAGATTACACGGGATACTTACTGGGTACATATTGTTTATGTACTCATACTATGCTTCTGTACTTAATTGTACAGGTCTGAGGCAGATACATCTGGTTACCAATCCGGTGCGTGCCCTTGAGCTTGTGGCAGAGACTTCCACGGTGAGCTGATTCCTTCCTCTGCCACTCAGCAGTCGGATGGAGTCTTCCTTTACTTTTGCTATCTTTCCCTATCTTAAACAGTAGGATAGAGATATCTTTTGTATATTCTACTAGATGACCATTCTTGTGACACCAGGTTCTGGCACACATTTGTGTAGACATTTGTTTTTGGGTTGTATACTTATGTTACTTACGGTATTTCGCACTTCTGGCTTAAATCCTAATTAAGAATCTATTTCACTCATTTTTGATTAACAGTAACATAAGAATTTGGTAATGTTTCGTGTTGGCTTGCCTGGCAACGGTATCAGGCACCCTCATGACCTATTGTGGAAATGGGTCGTGACAACATGGTATCAGAGCAATAGGTTCACGTAGGTCTCACAAGTTATGGGCAAACCTAATAGAGTCTTGTTGATCGATACAGAGACATCTATATTTATCTTCGAGAGGCTATATGGTATTAGGAAAGGCTACTCTTTATTCATTTCCTGTCGTGCAGTGGTTAGTGTACTACATTTCCCTATTTTATTCTCTTACAGATGGTGAGAACTCGCACCGCTGACGTTCCAAACCCAAGAGGAGCTGCTCCCCCCGTTGCTAGAGGCTGAGGTAGAGGCCGGGAGAGGGAACCGATCCATGGTAGTGCACACAGAGTCTGATATCCCAGAGACGTTCCAGTAGCACCACCAGCGGATCCTATGGGGGATCCTATCATTGAGGAGCAGGGCGAGGTGCCCGCAGTTGAGCCTACCCCGGCGGATTTCATGATAGCACTGAGATTTTAGGAGGTCATGGCCCGTATGCTATGGTTCATGGACACAATGACTCAAGCTGGTTTATTTCTAGCAAACTCAGATACTTCACAAGCAGGAGGGGGGCCCATACCCTTACTGCTCAGGCTCCAGGTCATGTAGATGTAGTATATCACACTCTAGTGCACTACCCGCAGATAGGGCTCTGCCAGTTACTGCAGTGGCACCCCAGCCCAGGCCAGCTGTGGATGGTGATCCACATAAGTTATTGGACAGATAGACCAGGCTTTATCCTCCAGTCATTGGGGGTGAGCGTCATGAGGATGCCCAGGACTTCACTGACCAGTGCAGGGACATACTGCACAACATGAGGATATTGGAGTCGCATGAGTTGAATTCACTACTTTTCAGCTCGAGGACAGGGCCCGTAGATGGTGGCAGTCCTATGTTCTTTGTAAGCCAGCGAGTTTTCCTCCCATCATTTGGGGTCAGTTCGTATAGTTGTTCTTGGGTAGGTACATTTTGCCCTCTGAGAAGGAGGAGTTGCGGTATCAGTTTGAGCATCTCAAGCAGGGTCAGATATGTGTGACCGACTATGAGGCGAGGCTTTTCGAGTTATCCCGCCATTCACTTATGATACTTCCTACAGATGCAGAGAGAGTGCAGAGGTTTGTCGCAGGATTGCAGCCCGGTATTCGATTTAGTATGGCGCGAGAGGTGGAGATGGGTATAGAGTATTAGCTAGTAGTCGAGATTGCTCGCCGGATTGAGGGATATCGCAAAGGGGTAGAGAGAAGATACAGCAGGATAAGAGATCTAGGTTCTCTTGAGAGTTCATGGGTGCCCCAGCTAGTGGCATAGGTCAGTTTTGGAGGGGTTAGCCTAGTAGGCCACCAGTTTCAGCACCACATCCTGCCCGGGGGGCAACAACGCGCCCCAATTTCAGTACTATGCCAGAGAATTCATATCGCCCGCCAGCTATTCAGGGTTCCTACTGTGGGTATTCAGGTCCCCATGGTCCTTCTGATTCTTATTTCAGTGCCATGCCGGAAAGTTCATGTCGTCCACCGGCTATCCAAGCTTCTTCCAGTGGGTCTATGGGTTATCAGGGTCAGCCATAAGGGCAGCAGCGCCGCCCCACGTAGTTGTTTTAAGTGCGGAGATCCCTGTCACATGAGGAGATACTGCCCCTTACTTCGGGGCAAGGCAGTGCAGCAGGGTCAGCAGCCCATGATTTCAGCACCAGCTGCCCAGCCACCTAGAGGTGGAGGGCATACGGGTAGAGGACATCCTAGAGGTGGAGGTCAGGCAGGGAGAGGTCAACCAGCTACTGCTCAGTCAGGTCGAGGCCAGACAGCAGGTGCTCCAGCTAGATTCTGTGCCCTTCCGGCCAGGCCGATGCATTGGCCTCAGATGCTGTCATCACAGGTATTATTTCTATGAGCACATAATTTTTTCCCTATATAAATTACTCCCATAAATTCAAAATAAAATAATTTCTTTCAGTATTTACAATTTTGTGGATTTTTGTGGCATTTTATGTTAATTGGTTGCATTTTGTGTGTGCATTTTAATTCATAAAAATACAAAAAAAATGTATTGCATTTTTGCATTTAGGATTTAACTTTGAATTTTAAGAATTATTTAGTAATTGAGTTGTTTATAGAAGGAAAATCACAAAAATAGTTTAATTTGTATTCTTTAATTTTTTTATTTTGATTTTGAGAAGTGTTTCTTTTAAATTTGTTTCATGATAATTATCATATAGGTTTAATTAGTTTTTTTAGGGTTAATTGAGTTTTAGGAATGAATTTAGGTCTATTTTAGTTTTAAATTAAAAGAAATGAGGATAAAAAATGAAAAGGGAAAAACAAAAGAAGGAAAGCCACTTGGGCTGCTTCAATTCAGTATCCATAGGCCCAAACGCCCATCTGATCCAGCAATACCCGTTCAAACCAGGCCAAACGTCCTCCCCAAAGCCGGTCCAAATGGTTAGCTAAAGAGACTCTTGAAACGACGTAGTATGGGGGAGACACTACGTCGTTTTGAGTTCATTAGGTTCAAATCAATCCCACCCCTTGATTTTCCCATCATCCAACGACAAGAGATCCGTCTCCAGTTTTAATTAAAATGTCTGAATTAGAGGATACTTAATCTGAATTGCTCCTCGTATCTCACCTCTCCATCTCCTACCACCGCAAACCGCCGCCGAAAATCGCCCTTCGGCGGCGGTGAGTCTTCAATCTTAACCAAAATCACACCACGGACTCACCGTGACCCCCTCTCCCTAAATATCAAACCAGCTTTCATAAAATCCAGTTGAAACGTCTCGAATCTTAGATCCAAAATTCTAGCCCTAAAAGTCAAAGTCAAAACCCGTTCATGCAAGAGTACCTCCCTCAGTGTGTAGGAGCATCCTAGGTTGGTTCTATCACAAAGCGATGTTATTCGTCTATTCTTGACGAAGAACAGTTAATTAATATCTTTTTTGTGATTCAAATTGGAGGGTCAGTTGAGGTCGGGCTTAAGCTCAGTAAGTGCTCTCTTCATTTCTCTTTCGTTTGTTATTTTGGTTTCTCAGTTTATTCCATTACCTCCTTTATTTTTTTCAGTACACACTTTAAAAGTTTGGAGAATTTTAGATGGAATTGATTTCTGCCCATTTTTTTTCTTTAAACCTTTCTCTTCCAAGTTTTGTTCTACAAGTTTGTGGCCTGGATTGTTTAAGTCGTTTGGTTTAGCTTGTTAACTTTGTGTTCCTTATTTGGATTATTTCAATTTAGTTTGGGCTTGGGGGGGATAGTATGTTGTTTGGGCAATAAGTTCATTTCATAGTTCTCTCCAAAGGAATCCGGATCAATTTGTGAGCCCAGGCCCATCTTAATTGTTGGGTCAGTTAGCATGTGACCTATTAAGTTCTTGCAATAACAACAGGGGATTGGAAGGGTGTTTTAGGAATTTTATTAGAGGGAATATTTTAGCAACTGATTTGGAAGTTTCTAGGGTGATTTGAATATCAGGATTTAGGTGTTTAAACTTGGGTAGCAAGTCAGAGAATCAGGGGCTAAATAGCTATTTTGAAAATTAGAGAAGGAATAAAAAAGAAGAATAAAACCCCTAAGGCTGCCCTAGTAACTTGCCTATAAAGGCATAGTTACTCGGGGTTCAATTCAGAGATTGGAGAGAGCTAAAAATCCAAAAAAAAAAAGGCTGCATAATTTACTGCTTTATAGAGATCTAAAGAGTTGAAGAAGAAAAATACAAAAGTTGCATGAAATTTTACTGTTTCAGAGAGATTTGAAGAGTTATAAAACAATCCAGAAAGAAATCGGCTAAAATTATACTGATAGTCTACTATTTCATTGAGTTTTGTGGTTTTTGAGATCTCCAATTCCTGAAATGATTGCTGATGGTTGAAATGGTCTAATTCTGAGCTTGGTCATCAAGTTTTGGTTTAAAATGTTATTGAGTATTCAACGATATTTCTGTTGATTAGAGATTGAATTCAAGGCTGTTTTCCTGGGTTGTTTTGACACTGATTCCACTATTGTTGTTGTTGTTTCCATTGCTGACTTTACCTTATTTTGTTTCTTTCTACTTTCCAGGTATTTCTTCAACTGTGATGGCTTTGAAGTATTGAAGCATTACTGATGCATGTAGTTGCAATGAGATGATATTTAATGAATTAAAAGACAGTGCAAACTATTCTACGTGTGCCGCTATTCTAGAATGTTAGTCTAATGCTTAGCTTACCTTCAGTTTCGGAATAGTCGTTATGGAGTTTGTGTATAAATAGTGGTTTAGGAGGAATTGTATGAGTATTAATGTATGAACGATGCTAGTCACATAAGCTGCCTTTGGTTTAAATTAGTGGTTATATTCTGCATTTACCCTCATGTGTGAGTTTGTTAGCTCCTATGCTATTTCAATTCTGAATGTAAAAAGAGGTTTATGGCTTGGTGAATTGGTTGTTAGCTGTTTACTGAAGTTTGGTAGTATTCTGCGTGTGAGCATGTCATGATGTTTATTAATTTTAATAGGTTTAAGGAGTAGATCTTCTTCATTGTGATTTGAGAGCAATTGCAATGCAAAAGGGGAAATCCAGCTTGATAATGCCCGCCTAGTATCTTGTTCTTTATTTTCTAAAAAAAAAAACCAAAGTAGTTTAAGGCTGGCTCTGGCCCAGGCCCTGCAGTCCACTTGGACTAAATTAGGGGGAGGAGTCGATCTCAAGCCTACTTAGGCTCAGCAGTTCCCTTCATCAAATTTTGCATTACTTTGAGAACACTCTCTCGTGATACCCAGGGATTGGACTGTAGTCGTCTTTTTGGTTTAAATTTTGAATGTTGGGTTTAATGTAAGCCGGACTGTTTTGTTTAATCTAAAAGTGTTCAAAAGGATATTGGCCTTACCTCTGGCCCAAATGATGTTGGCCTAAATGTTGCTCTGAGAATCGAATTGAGTGCCGCAATTTAAATGGGGTTTAGACGGTATGCTAATGGAAGTTGGGTTTCAGTTTCGTTAAGCCTTTCTGATTAATTACACTTCTTTATTTTTTAAATGAACTAGCTGGAGGTGTGCTATACTTAGCAAACGTAGTTATGGCCCTCAGCAATGTAATTTCGAACGACTTTAAAATTAGAATAGAGGCATGCCAAGTCCAACCGAATTTCAAATGTTTGGCCCCCGTTTAATTACTCTTTCTTAAAATACTTAAAATTTGAGGTGCGCCATTTAGCAAATTTCCATGGCCCTCGCAAAGTTAACAATGCGTTAGTTGCTTTTAGGTGCATTATTTAATAATTTTACCTTCTTAAACTCGGGTGTGCATTTCATGTGACCCAAATCTAAATCCTAAAATGTTGAATAAAATGTGTTTCAGATTGCGGGTGCATTTTATGTGATGCGATCCAAAGACATGTTTTAGACGATGTTTAATCTTCTTTAAAAATGAATAAAAACGGTTAAAAGCTAAAATTTGCCCATAGGTTAAAAAATGTTCTAACAATCAGATAATTAAGCCAAATATGATAGTTGAGCGATCGTGCTAGAACCACGGAACCCGGGAATGCCTAACACCTTCTTCCGGGTTAACAAAATTCCTTACTTGGATTTCTGGTTCGCGACTATTAAACAGAGTCAAACCTTTTCCTCGATTCGGGATTCAAACCGGTGACTTGGGACACCGTTTTGGTTGTCCTTCAATTGGAAAAACTCCCTTTATTATACTCCTTTTTGGGGGTGTAGTAGAAAAAGGAAGTGTGACAATTTTCATCGATAGTAGGGATGCTTCGGTATTATTTGATCCAGTGTCTACTTATTCATATGTATCATCTCCGTTCGCTCGCTTCCTGGTTATTTCTCCTGAGCCTTTGGGTGTTCCTATTCATGTGTCCACTCATGTGTGTGATTCTGTTGTTGTGGATCAGATCTACCAGTCTTGTGTGGTCACTTTCTGCGATTTCGAGACTAGAGAAGATCTTCTGTTGCTGGATATGATTGATTTTGAGATCATCCAGGGCATGGATTGCTTATCTCCATATCACGCCGTCCTTGATTTCCATGCCAAGACTGTTTCACTAGCGATGCCAGGATAGTGGAAGGGTTTCGTAGTTGATATGCCTAGCAGGGTCATTTCCTTCCTGAAGGCTCAGCACATGGTCGGGAAAAGGGTGTTTGGCTTATTTAGCTTATGTTCGAGACACCACTACAGAGTCTCCGACAATTGATCCAGTGCCAGTAGTCCGAGAGTTCGCGAATGTTTTTCCTTCTAATTTTCCTGGCATGCCTCCAGATCGTGATATTAATATCTGTATTGATTTGGCCTCAAGCACTCAGCCTATATCTATTCCACCATACCGTATGGCTCCTAAGGAGTTGAAGGAGTTGAAGGAGCAGCTAGAGGAGTTGTTAGCAAAGGGGTTTGTTAGGACCAGTGTATCGCTTTGGGGCGCACCAGTGCTATTTGTGAAGAAGAAGGATGGGACTATGCGGATATGCATTGATTACCGCCAGTTGAACAAAGTCACCATCAAGAACAAGTATCCGTTACCTCGTATTGATAATTTGTTTGACCAGCTGCAGGGTGCTAGGGTGTTCTCTAAGATTGACCTGAGGTCAGGGTAGCATCAGCTGAAGATTCGGGACTCGGATGTCCCGAAGACTGCATTCAGGACTAGATATGGCCACTATGAGTTTTTGGTGATGTCCTTCGGCTTGACTAATGCCCCCGCGGTATTTATGGATTTGATGAATAGGGTATTCAGGCCTTATATTGATTCCTTTATTATCGTCTTCATTGATGACATGTTGATATACTCACATAGCCTGGGGAGCACGGGCAGCATTTCAGAGTAGTGCTTCAGACCTTGCAAGAGTGGAAGCTATATGCTAAGTTCTCCAAGTGTGAGTTTTGTCTAGAGTCAGTGGCGTTGTTGGGGCATGTTGTGTCAGGAGAGGGTATTAAGGTGGATCCCAAGAAGATTGAGGCAGTTCAGGGTTGGCCACACCCTACTTCAGTGACTGAGATCAGGAGTTTCTTGGGGTTAGCAGGTTATTACCGGCGATTTGTGCTGGGATTTTCATCCATTGCATCACCTTTGACCGGATTGACCCAAAAGGGTGCCCCAGTCCGTTGGTTCGATGATTGTGAGGAGAGCTTTCAGAGGCTCAAGACAGCTTTGACCATGGCACCAGTTCTTGTATTGCCTTCCGGTGCAGGGATGTATACAGTATATTGTGACGCTTCACGCATTGGTTTAAGATGTGTGTTGATACAGGAGGGGCGAGTTATTGTATATGCTTCACGTCAGCTGAAGATTCACGAGAAGAATTAACTTGTGCATGATCTGGAGTTGGCGGCAATTATTCATGCTCTTAAGATATGGAGGCACTATTTGTATGGGGTGCCTTGTGAGGTTTATACCGATCACTGGAGCTTATAGCATTTTTTCAAGCAGAGGGATCTCAATTTGAGGCAGCACAGGTGGCTTGAGCTACTAAAGGTTTATGACATTACCATTCTTTATCATTCACGCAAGGCAAATATGGTAGCGGATGCCTTAAGCAGAAAGGCGGAGAGTATGTGCAGTTTGGCATTCATTCCAGCAGAGGAGAGGCCACTAGCTTTGGACATCCAATCCTTAGCTAACAGGCTTATGAGGTTGGACATTTCAGAGCCCAGCTAAGTTCTAGCATTTGTAGTTGCTCAGTCTTCGCTATTGGGGCAAATCAAGGCCCGACAGTTCAATGATCTACATTTGGCAGTTCTTAGAGAGACGGTACTTCAGGGAAGTGCCAAGGAAGTTTCTATTGGTAAGGATGGTGTATTACGGCTTCAGGGCGGTCTATGTGTTCCTAATGTTGATGGTTTGATGGAGAGAATTCTAGAGGAGGCCTACAGTTCGAGGTACTCCATTCATCCGGGTGCCACGAAGATGTATCGTGATTTAAGGTAGCATTATGGGTGGCAGAGAATGAAGAAAGACATCGTAGAGTATGTAGCTAGATGTTTGAACTGCCAGCAGGTCAAGTATGAACACTAGAGGCCGGGTGGCCTACTTCAGCAGATGCCTATTCGGGAGTGAAAGTGGGAGCGCATCACTATCGATTTCATAGTTGGGTTGCATCGGACTTTGCGGAAGGTTAATTCAGCGTGGGTCATTATGGATAGGCTGACCAAGTCGGCTCACTTCATTCCGGTGGCGACTACTTATACAGCGGAGAGGTATGCTCAGATTTACATCCGGGAGATAGTCCGATTGCATGGTGTGCCGATTTCCATCATATCAGACAGAGGCCCTCAGTTCACTTCCCATTTCTAGAGAGTCGTTTAGAGTGAGTTGGGGACCCGTATCGAGATTAGCATAGCATTCCATCCTCAGATCGACGGGCAGTTGGAGCGGACAGTTCGGATCTTGGAGGATATGCTTAGAGCATGTGTGATTGACTTTGGAGGGCAGTGGGATCAGTTCTTGCCTTTAGCAGAGTTTGCGTATAACAACAGCTATAAGTCCAGTATAGAGATGGCTCTGTACGAGGCTCTATATGGCCAACGTTTTCGTTCTCCTATCGAGTGGTTTGAGCCTGGTGAGGCTAAGTTACTTGGCACAGATTTGGTACAGGATGCCTTGGATAAGGTAAAGTTGATTCAGGAGAGACTTCGCACAGCTCAGTCCAGACAGAAGAGCTACGCGGATCAGAAGGCGCGTGATGTATCATTTATGGTTCGTGAGAAGGCTCTCTTGAAAGTCTCGCCCATGAAGGGCATTATGAGGTTCGGGAAGAAAGGCAAGTTGAGCCCAAGGTTTATTAGCCCCTTTGAGGTGTTGAGACGAGTTGGGGAGGTTGCCTATGAGCTTGCTTTACCCCTAGTTTATAGGGTGTTCATCCAGTTTTTCATGTTTCGATGCTTCGAAAGTATCATGCCGACTTATCCCACGTGTTGGACTTCAGTACTATTCAGTTAGATGAGAGTTTGGGTGATGAGGAGGAGCCATTTGCCATTGTTGATAGGCAGGATCGCCAGTTGAGGTCCAAGAGGATTTTTGCGGTACGAGTCAAGTGGAGGGGCCAACTGGTCGAGGAGGTGACTTGGGAGTCCGAGGAGGAAATGTGGAGCAGATATCCCCACTTATTCAACAGTCCAGGTACTTTTCTATGTCCATTCGAGGACGAACATTTGTTTAATAGGTGGAAAATGTAATGACCCGATTGGTCATTTTGCCTTTTAGAACCCCGTTCCCTTAAATAAAATTTCCCGTGCTTGCTCTAGCTAATTTATAACTCGCCGGGACGATTGGTTTGGGAGTTGGAAGAGTTTTGAGTAAAAATATGTCCAATTGTTTCTTTACGATTCTCTTAAAAGGCCAAGTTTGACTTCGGTCAACTCTTTGGGAAAACGGACCCGGATTCGGGATTTGACAGTCCGGAAGGGTCCGTGGAAAAATATGGGACCTAAGTGTATGCCCAGAATCGAATTCTAAGTTCCTTATCCTGAGTAATAAATTTTTATTGGAAATTATTAAATTAAAGTTTTAAAGAATTAAAGAAACTAAGAAATGATTGATTTCTTAGTTATCGGGCTCGGATTTTGGTTTTGAGGCTTGGTACAGGTCCGTATTATCGTTTCAGACTTGCCCGTAAAATTTGGAGTCAATCCGAGTGGTTAAAGGGCATTTTGACCCGTTATAGGAGAATTAAGAACTTGATGTTCATTAGTTTGATTCATTTGGTTTTAGGGGGTGATTCTAGATTTAGCGTTGTTTCGAGTGTTCTGAGTGTTCGAGTGGGTCCGCCTCGATATTTTGGACTTGTCGGTATGTTCGGGCACGGCCCAAGAGCCCCGAGCGTCAAGCGGATGAGGCTCGAGTGAAGTAGGAAAATTGCAAAGGGGCTGAAATTGCTGCTTCTGTCATAATCGCATCTGTTATTCTTGGGTCGCAGATGCGGGACCGTAGGTGCAGTCAGGACTCCGCAGAAGCGTCCAAGGGCAATCCAGGCCAAGAGACCAGAAGCAGCTCCCCAGCCGCAGATGCGGCTTCGCAGAAGCGACTCCCCAACCAAAGATGCGGCTCCGCAGATGCGAGCCTCAGACCACAGAAGCAGTTCCTGCCTTATTGGCCAATTCTGCATATGCGACTCTTCTTCCGCAGGTGCGGGACCGCAGATGCGGAAATTGCTGGGCAGTGAGCTTCATTAATTCGAGCTCAAAGACCATTTATTTCATTCTTCTCTACACTTTAGGCGATTTGGGAGCTTCCAAAGAGGGGATTTCAACAAAGCACTTCAAGGTATGTTAATTCCACTCATTATAAGATTAAATACATGTATATTAAGTAGATTAAACACTAAAAACTAGGTGAAATCAAAGGGTTAGAGCTAGACCTAGGGTTTAAATAATATTAAGATTTAGCCACGAAATTTGTTATGAAATGAACTAGAATTCATATATTATTGATCCTTAGGTTATAAAGAACAACTTTCTTTGAAAAATCTCGGACTCCGGGAACGTGGGCCCAGAGTCAGAATTTAGGAATCTTGTGAAAAAAGGTTGGGAAATCACTTAAATAGTTAGAATTCAATCTTGTAGGCCTATATTGACTAGTTTTTACTTCATTTAACTAGTTTGTTATCGTTCGGCTCTGAATTGAGGGCTTGGGCTTGTTCTTGATATTGGAAGTGCGCTTTGGAGCGAGGTGAATCTCCTTTCTAACCTTGTAAGAGGGAATTGTCCCCATAGGAATATTAATTGCGTAATTATTGCTAAATGCAGGGGCTACGTATGCACTAGGTGACGAGAGTCCGTACATAGCTACTACTATGCTAATCGTCCAGGTAGTTTAGGACCCACACCATGCTATATTTATAGAAATCTCCATATTGTCTTGTTAATATGATAACCTAAGATATGCTAGAGACTTGAAAGGGGAATAAGAACGAACTTGTATACTTGTTGAACTCTTGCATGACATTATTGACTATTGATGTGCCTTCGTGTGTATACTTGATGTTGCTTGTTATTTGCGGATCGGGCCGATCGCCGCGGTATGTGTTGATACCCAATTTTTTCCTAAGTATTTTTATACCCAAAATACTTTCAAAATAGCATATATGTGCATATATAAGCACACCCAAGAGTTTTGGCATTTTTTTGGTGAATAACTTATTTCATTCTCATATTTACACCAAAATAAAATTAAGGTGATTTTTTACATATTTTTACGAATTTATTTGGCATTTTAAAGCTAAATTGCATATAATTGCAATCATAACCCGTTTTACGATTAATAGCATTTTATAATTGTAAAATTAGTTCCAATATTTTTTTAATTAATATTTATGAATTATTAAGGGGTTCATTGCTTTTGATTTCTCCCCAAAGTCATTTTCACTATTTTTATAAAATTAAACAAAGGAAAATCGGCTATCTAAATACTAGCCCCATCTATTTCAATTTTAGCCTCAAATTAGGTCCAATCTTAGCCCCAAATTCCCAACCCAATTCTGTTTAAACCTAACCCGCGACCCAGTTACAAATAACCCAACCCAGACCCCTTTTTTATCCTGGCCGTTGATCTCTGAGATCAACGGCCCCTATTCGTCCGATCCTTTTTTAATCCACAAGACTACCCTAATTCTCTCATTTCTCCTAACCCTCCGCCCTCGAATCCCCTCTCCTCTCTGATTCTCTCTAAGACCTAAACCTAACCCTAGCCGCCTCCCTCCGGTTACCACCCAAAACCGCCTGAATCCATGGCTTCCAAGGCCATTAAAGTAATGTACTTTCCTACAATGGCTCTGACATGCCTGTTGTTTGAAGGATCGAGGCCAGACCTCGAAGGTCTTCACTCTGATCTTCACCTATTCGAAGATCCCGGCCATCTTCGGCTTTGCTACAGTGGCTCTTGGTCTTTTGAGCCTGATTGTGATATTGTTTGGCTTAGATCGTGACTTCTCCAGCCTTTCTCGCTTCTAGGGTTCTTCTGAAACCCTAGCCTTTCGAGGTTCTCCTGATTTCTCTAGATCTGTTCTAGATCTATGTTTATTTTAAGGTTTTCAAACGTTTTCTCAAAGTTTCCTTCAACATTTTGCTTTCAAACCTTTCATCTTCTCCGACTTAGGGTTTGTCTGATTTTACATGCTCTACTGTGATTCTTATGTGTTTCTTCTGCTGTGTTTTCTTCTACCTTGCTCTTATGACCTCCCCTACTATATTTTGCATGATTTTTCTTTTATTATGTTTTCATGAAGTTTTCTGGGAAATACATGTTTAAGGTCTCAGTCCCTTTGAGTTTTCTGAACTTATTTCATTAGTATTTTTTTTTGCCTGACTTGCTGGTTTTCGTCTCTAGACTCGATTAATGGTAAAAATCCTAGAATTTGGGGGTTTCATTCGAGTTTGAGGCCACTTGTTACGTGCTTTGTGTGCTTCTCATCTCTAAACTTGCTTGGTTTCACAACCCTAATCTCTGAGTTCCTGAAGTTGTTTCATCTTTGTTTCAACTTTGTTTCTCCATGTGGTTCTGGTTTTTTGCTAAAATCTATAAGACCTTATTTACTTGACTCTTTGGCATGCTTCTGATACCTCCTTCTCCCTGTTACTAGATTAGCCTATACGACTATCATGTTTCACTAGCATTATTGTTTCTCTTTGTCATGATTTAACCTCACACACCCAATGTTGTGCATTCTTTATATACACTGGTTGTCCCTCTAAAATTTTGGGACTGATTTCAGACTTCCTTGTGTAAGCATGATTGATTCTTTCCTTGTTTTATTTGAAAACTCTCTTTAACCATTCAATTCCCCTATTTCTGACTTGGTTCATTAGTGATTTTGAATCCTTGATTCCCTGATTTACTATGTACTAATTGATTTGCTTTGTTCTTGCCTTATTTACTTAACCGTGTATTTAAAATTTTCTTTCCTTAATTACAACCCCTATGTATTTTCTCCTTATTTGTATGCTATGCACAATATGTTTACTTGATCTCCTTCCTTATACAACTTCTGCCCTTTACCGTTCAAATTTGAACTCTTTATTTAAAGGATTTTCAGCTACTGCTTGATTCTAATTGATACATGATTATTTTCTTACCTTTGTTCCCTACCTGATTTAAAACTATAAATACCTGCTCCTCTCTTAACCTCGAATCTTTTTTCTGAACTCACACTCACACTCATAAGTATACTCTTGCTATTTGTATTGTGGCCTGTTACAAGATTTCCGCTCTCTTTGTTTTCTGAAACTAGTATGTCCTAGTTTTAATTCTAGCCCCAACTCCAATGTGTTTACTTACCAGTTCTTATGTCCATGTTTACTTTAATGTCTAAAGTATTTAATCTTTGTGTAATGTGTTCTGCCAATTTCTTGTAATGAATACCATTCCTATATCCCCTTATGTGTTTTGAGCTATGGTTCAAAAACATGGCAATATAGTTGAAGTTATTTTCCATGCATATTAACTGGACCCTTTGGGTCCTAAGCTTTTCAATTTCCCATCCCCATTCACTTACTATGTGTGCTGAGTTAAAGCTCTGGCCTGACAGTATTCCAATTACTGCCCAGGCCATGGCTTAACCTTAAATAGGTCCTTACTCTCCAATGTTTGGCCAACAGGTTTGGTCATGGGTGTGCCAGCCTACCTCATGGTTAGGTGTGACCACCAGCCTGCCTTGGCACCCCCTACCCCTCCCTATTGCACTTGCACTTATTTATAGAACTTAAGTTCTGCCCCTCTCTTGTGAGCCTTGCCTTGGGACCCCTGAGCTCCCTCTGAACTTGGACACTTGAGGGTTGGCTTTTCCACACTGCACTATAACTCACTCTGATTAGCATCTTGGGTGTAAGCACTACCTGGGGTTCCTAAAACCACTTGGATCTCTGAAACACCCTAGATAAGAGAAGGCCTTGGAAATCTGGATCTCGGAAGTGGCTCAATCTCATATTATTAGACACTAAGTCTGAATTAGTCTGTTCGAATGTAGCTGATAATTCATGATGTACTTTTAATTTCAGTTGTATTCTTCTGTTCTGTAATAATTTGTATAAACTCATGGGGATTTAGTAAAAAATGGAGGGGGTTTACTTTTATGCACTAAGGTAGAAAATATGCCTATAGGGATTTATTTTTGATTTGTGCAACTTCACACGTAGAAAACATGTCTATAGGATTTAACATTTGGTTTATGCAACTAAGCATATAGATACCATGCCTATAGGGATTTTCATTTCTGCATATAATAACGTCATTTGGCAAATAATTAGGCTTAACAACAAAGTTGCATATAGATACCATGTCTATAGGGATTTGCATTTCTGCATATAATAACGTCATTAGGCAAGCAATTAGGCTTAACAACAAAATTGTATATAGATACCATGTCTACAGCAATCCTGTTTAAAAGGGTCAAATCAGTTAACGCATAAAGAGCATGCCTATAGGAGCTTTGAATCTGAGCTATTTCATTCATTCCAATTAGCATTCACCTTTTGAAAATAGTATTTACTGAAGCTCGTAAAGTAACAGATCATTTCTAAATGAATCTGCATTTTTCTGAAACTCATGAAACTCTTTTTCAATTAGTCTGCATGTACTCTGAAGTTCATTTCTTTTCTGTTAAACCTTTTTAAAATAGTACATGTTTTTTCTGAAACTCCTTTTACTTTATAACTTTGCTTTATAATCCGTTTGTGTTTTAAAAATCAGTAGTTCCATCCAACACTTAGACTAAGGATTAATTAATCAATCAGATCAGTTTTAGACAACTGCATTCGAGCGAGCGTAATGCAGACTTTCCGTCTAAAAATATGTGTTGAACCATTCCACTCGTCGCTTTATTTAATTTAAGACTAAACCAATACATGCAATACATGCTAAACTCTATGGCTTTATCTGATTTAAGGAGGCTTATTTGAGCCCTATTTGATTATTTGCCTTCCCCTTTACTTGCATTATGTGTTTTGATTGACGCCTTAGTATTTTATCCTTTGAAAACTCCCAAAAGACCCCAAACCCCTCTCCCTTTAGGATTAGTAGTCCAAATGCCTCCGGGACTGATAGGATTGGGACGGGCACTAGCATGCAATAAGTAACGAGACATTCCGCGCTTTAATACCTTAACGGGGTGGGAAGGGTAGAATATGGATATGACGACCACGCGATAACACCACGTGTATAAACGGTTACCGGGTGTTGTGTGGGGTGATCCATATTATTTATAAACGTAGGAACCCTCTCCCTTTACCTGTTTATTTTATTTCGAAAACTACTTTCTTCGTCTTCTTTAATTTCATTTTAGTTTCTAATCATTTGCAACTATTATTTGTAATTCATGCTTGTCTACTTGTGTTTGCTTGCTTAAAGTCACAATTGTAACATGGCCGGGAACCACACTAGTGGATCCTGAGGGGTGCCTAACACCTTCCCCTCGAGATAATTTCTAGCCCTTACCCAAACTCTGGTTCTTCATCTCAAATTCTTCCTTAAAGTGTCCTAATGCACTATAATCATTAGGTGGAGACTCTTCAAATCCATAAACCCAATTTCCAAATGGGAATAGAGTTGTCTTCCTAACTGTCGTAAACCCGATTTCGCCTTAGAAAAAATGGGGCGTCGACAGCATGGCGACTCTGCTGGGGATTTCTTTAAGGCTTTTACCATTTCATGTTATATGTGACTGTATTGCTTTTTTTATTTCTTTGTTTAAGGCCTATATTCGAAACTGACTTGTCTTTTGTTTCTTTTTCTTTAATTTCTTTTCATTTACCGCTTTACATCCATACCGTTGTAATTTTGAGCAATTATTGTAAACATTTATTTTATGAACGTGGAAATACATGTCAATTTGTTTCATTCTTGTAAACTGCATCTTCAACATCATATTCCACTCGTGCCAAACAAATACTATAGCAACGCTTGTAATGAGTGGTTGCACTCTTCCAATATTATCACCCCTTAAACTTGGCAAAGGCATATTTGCAGTAAAACCAGTCGATCAGCGGTGCAGTCGACGGTTTCGTGCCTTTCCCTCTTGAGTTGTCCGCTCAAGGGTACCTATCTAAAACCCCAATAGAAACCTTACTCCATTTAAACTGTACATGCATCATGTTTAAACCTAGCTGAGTCAGTTATGTTGTCCCCATAATGACTCATCAGGATAACCTTGTCTAAAGTCCACCAGGTTTCCTTGAAACCCAAACGGACACCTCCAAGTTCTGTGCATTTATTTGGAGAATTAAATGCTTGATATGCTAATTATTGGTTTAAATAGTCTAGTTCGGTGGGGTAGGGGCATAACGCTTTGTTTTGCAGAAAATGAGGCACGAAATCCCCAAATTTGGTATAGTAACCAACATTCATCCAAGACTGCTGAATTGGTGGAAAGACCTCCACTCCAGTGATCAGACGCTCGTCTGCAAGTACTTGGGGAATTTTCCTTCTCTTCTAGAAATTCAGCCTGATAACTGAATCATAGAGGCTGCGACATTGTTCTAGGATAGTGACAAGTCCGTGTTCTACTTCGGGGACCTTGAAATGACTCCTTTGCTCGAAGAAATAGGAGGTTTAGCTGGAATTCCTTGGGAGACTCCGGGTTTGCTTACGCCAGAGAATCGCAAGGGTAGGGGTTTCCTTAAGATGATGGGACTGAAGAAGAACCCAGATTTAACTTGCCTGAAAGACTCTTACATACCATTCGACTATCTGTACGAGAAGTAAGGCCATAGCAAGTCATACCGCACCTATTCAGATGAGTTCGCCCTTACCTAATTGGGGCATATCCACCGAAGGGTCTTTGTTTTTATGTTTTGCTTTTTGGGAATAATGATGTTCCCTATGAAGAAGGCTAGGATCTACACCAGAATGGCCATGGTAACCAAGACTTTGATGGAAGGAATTGGCGGGTAGACTTTCAGTATAGTGCCCATGATCATTGCTGAGATATACCGC
This sequence comes from Nicotiana glauca, assembly GCA_026770625.1. Lineage (NCBI taxonomy): Eukaryota > Viridiplantae > Streptophyta > Magnoliopsida > Solanales > Solanaceae > Nicotiana > Nicotiana glauca. The sequence goes on along the minus strand of MU753141.1, from coordinate 101,464 downwards.
ACCCTGGACAACTGTCAACAAAAGGGCAATCATTTTGAGGGTTGCAACTTATTACTTCAGCTCTGACTCATGGAACACCTCCATAAAGGGGAATACCGGCAAGATCCTACACAGAGACTAGGATGATCACATCGCCTTCCACCAGGCAAGGCGTATGAATTATATGCCTAAAATGTTAGCTCAGCCAGAGGACGCCAGAGGATGGGTAGAATTATTTGAAAATCTTAAAGAGGACCAGGTACAATAGATGGTTGAGTGGTTCCCCACGGACGAATTCATTGTTCGATCCCGAGACGCACCATTTCTCATACTAATTGGTTTGAGAGGAACTTATCCTTGCGTTCCTCTCCGAGACATGATGCAGGCCGGAAGAAAACAAATCATACCAAGGGTCGACAAAATAAGTCACTTCAGGGTTGATTTCCAGGACGATGATAGCCCTCACAGGTGCCAAGCTCAGCACTTGTGGCACTGCAAACTCGTTTTGGGGAGAGATTCTATTGAGCCAGACAGGTATCACACCGGTTATGTACCGCACTATTCGGGTCGGCTGGAAGACAATAGCATGGGTCAGCCCGGGTTCGTCCGAGGTCACATAATTATCGACGAGCACGCTGAAGCACGAGTTAAGTATAATCAACTGCGCAAGAGAATTCGAGAGTGTAAAAGTGAGCACCGATAAATAAAAGAAGCCCATCAGAAGTTGATCGAGGAATGGAAAGATATGGATGTCAGCGCCAACAAGCGACTAGGGTACTTGGAGCGGCATCTAGTGGAGCTGGAAGGAAATTTCATCAAGAGGATTGAAGACTGTCAAAATGCTGAAGGAAATGTAGGCAGACATTTGGCCCGAGCCTATTTGATGCTAGGACTACGCGAGCTGGTAAAGCTATTCGAAGGAGACAAACATGCCAAATTTGGGGATGGTCCTTGTGGGACCAAGTAGTTAGGAGTCTTTTTATTCTTTATTTTAATGTAATGAGGCCAATGGTCACTAGTGATATTTTTCTGTCTGTTATTTAGCGTCGTTTTGCATTCGTCTTATTTTTTTATCAATAAAATGAGGTATTTAGCATTATACGTTCTCCAAAACTATTTGTCGCTAGGCCTACCTCGGGCACAATGAGGCACCCAAATTAGGACGCGATTTATATTCTTGCACAATGTGTTTAAATACTGCAACATTTTTTCTCATAACCTGCACTAAATTATTACCTTTTGTTTTTCTTTTATTTTATTCCCCTCCCAAAAGGTTAGTTCTGCACTCTGGCATGATCATCTTAAGAAGAAGGGCACATCAGAACCACCAGGACCCGGAAAGCTTCGGGGTAGCAAGGCTAAACAAAAGCACCATGCATCTTATTTTACTTTTTACTAGCTGATTTTCTTTCCGCATTGTCTTTAATTTTGAAAAGAGCTCCGATGTTCCAAACAATTATGAATTTAATCAAAGCATTTCAGTTTATCATATATCTCGTTCTTATTATTTTCTCTATCATTCACTCAATTTTTACACAGCATTACTATTACTTACTTTGACGATGAACCAATGATTGTGACTTGCAACGAAACAACGCAACAGACGGATATAGATTCACAAGAGGATGATATACCAGAAGAGGTCATCAGAGAAGTTGAGAATTTTTAGAATAGACCTAAATCTAACTTGGACGAAACTGAGGTCATAAATTTGGGAGAGACAGAAAATGTCAAAGAAACTCCGCATCAGTGTTCACCTGTCACCATCAGAAAAGGAAGAATATACAGAGTTTTTAAGGGAATATGAGGACATATTCGCCTGGTCGTATGATGACATAACTGGTCTCAGCACGTTCATTGTAGCACACAAATGGCCAACAGATCCAACCTGTCTGCTGGTAAAGCAGAAGCTTAGGAAATTCAAACCCGACATGAGTTTGAAAATCAAATAAGAGGTTACCAAGCAAGTCAAAGCCAAGGTAGTAGAGTATCCAACATGGTTAGCCAACATCGTTCCAATACCAAAGAAGGATGGGAAAGTTAGAGTTTGTGTAGACTACCGGGATCTTAACCGGTCCAGTCCCAAAGATGACTTCCCCTTTGTTGATTATCGACAACTGCGCCAAGCATGAGTTGCAGTCTTTTGTTGATTGTTTCGCCGAGTATCATCAAATATGGATGGATGAGGAAGATGTAGAGAAAATGGCTTTCATCATATCGTGGGGAATGTATTGTTAAAAAATGACACAGGAGTTAAGGAAAATATTCACAAAGATAGAATTTCAGAACGTCCCCATGGTCCAGAACGTGTTCGTTGACGCATTAGCTACTTTATCATCCATGATCCAACATCCAGACAAGAATTTCATTGATCCCATTCCAGTAAAGATTTATGATCAGCCAGCCTATTATACTCACGTTGAGGAAGAAGCAGACGGAAAACCGTGGTTCCATGATATCAAGGAGTACTTGACAACGGGAGAATATCCAGAACTTGCCAACGCCACTCAAAATCGCACACTTCGAAGATTATCCAACAACTTCTTTCACAGTGGGGGAATCCTATACAGGAGGACTCCCGATTTGGGTTTACTAAGGTGTGTTGAAGCAAAAGAAGCATCCAGACTATTGGACGAAGTGCACGTAGGGACCTGCGGACCTCACATGAATAGTTTTGTCCTAGCAAAGAAGATACTCCGAGCAGGGCATTTTTGGATGGCTATGAAAACAGACTGTATCCAGTATGTTCGCAAATGCCATCGCTGTCAGATACATGCAGACATGATAAAGGTGCCTCCAAACGAGCTTACTGCAACAAGCTCACCGTGGCCATTCGCCGCCTGGGGAATGGATGTCACTGGACCTATTGGGCCTACCGCATCAAACGCGCATAGGTTTATCCTGGTGGCAATTGATTATTTTACCAAATGGGTTGAAGCAGCGTCATACAAGGCAGTGACTAAGAAACTTGTGGCAGATTTCGTCCGCGACTGTATTGTTTGCCGATTCGGAATTTCGGAATCAATCATCACTAATAATGGTTCCAATCTCAACAGCGACTTGATGAAAGCAATGTGTGAGACATTCAAGATCAAATACAAAAATTCTACAGCCTACAGACCTTAGATGAATGGAGCCGTAGAAGTAGCCAACAAGAACATCAAGAAGATACTAAGGAAGATGGTCGAAAGTCACAAACAATGGCATGAGAAGTTATCAATTGCCTTAATGAGATACCACACTACAGTCCGCATATCGATCGGGGCAACTCCCTACATGCTGGTTTATGCTACAGAGGCAGTCATCCCCGCCGAGGTAGAGATTCCCTCCTTGAGGATCATATAAGAAGCAAAGTTGGATGACGCAGAATGGGTAAAAGGTCGCTAAGAGCAGTTAGCCCTTTTAGATGGGAAAAGGATGAATGTAGTTTGCCACGGTTAGTTGTATCAGAACAGAATGTCCAAAGCCTTCAACAAAAGAGTTAAGCCAAGGAAGATTACACTGGGGCAGCTGGTGTTGAAGAAAATATTCCCACATCAAGATGAAGCCAAGGGGAAATTCTCTCCCAAATGGAAAGGCTCGTACATGGTTCACCGGGTTCTAACCGGAGGAGCCCTTATTCTTTCAGAAATGGACGGAGAAGTATGGTCGAAGCCAATTAATTCAGATGCAGTAAAACGATACTATGTGTAACCACCTACAATTTCTTTATGATGTAATTTGAACTACGCCTGACCTGATTCCCATTTAAGAGGGGATACGTAGGCAGCCCTATGGGTTCGGTCACAATTTAATAAAAATTTCATTTCCCCCTATTATTGGAACTGGGGCAAAATTTTGAGGAGGAATCTCAAAATTCCAAAGTCATTTCTCAGCAGGAATGCCACCTCAGTAAACTGGGGCAGAATTTTGAGGAGGACCCTCAAAATTCCAAAGTTGATTTTTCAGCCGTTCAGCGCAGCCGTCAGAAGTGCCAGCCCAGTAAACTTGGGCTGAATTTTGAGGAGGACCCTCAAAATTCTGGAGCGAGAGGTTGCAATGTATTGAACCGCGTTGCAGTCGTTGGTTCATCTAAAGAAAACTATTTTCTACTTAGGTTATATTTACTAGATCGTGCATAACTATCGTTCGAATTGCTATTGTTTAGTGACGCTACCCCAATGATACACAAGGCCAGAAGCCAGGAAAAAACGAACTAACCTTTCCCCTTTACAAAACTCATGATTTTTCTTTGGATTCAGGCACTCGACTTGCAATATCGTCAGGTATATTTATGTATGCATACTTTCTCAAGAATGCAACTTCTCAGAATCATCACTTATTCGTAATCGCTATCCGTACACAACCTCCCCAGCAGTCACGGTATCGTAATCAGCTATTAGCTAAGAAATCTCACTACTATCCGTCTTTTTATATTCTTGCATTGCATAAGGCTACCTTTTTGCCTTTCGAGACTAAGCACTGTCTCCATCTGCATTTTCTTGCATTGCATAAGGCTACCTTTCTGCCTTTCGAGACTAAGCACTGTCTCCATCTGCATTTTCTTGCATTCCATAAGGCTACCTTTCTGCCTTTCGAGACTAAGCACTGTCTCCATCTGCATTTTTCTTGCATTTCATAAGGCTACCTTTCTTCCTTTCGAGACTAAGCACTGTCTCCATCCTGCACATAAGGCTACCTTTCTGCCTTTCGAGACTAAGCACTGTATCCATCTACATTTTCTTGCATTGCATAAGGCTACCTTTCTGCCTTTCGAGACTAAGCACTGTCTTCATCTGCATTTTCTTGCATTGCATAAGGCTACCTTTCTGCCTTCCGACGTTAAGCTCTACCTCCACCTGCATGGCTGAAATATCGCCACCTCTATTTGTATCGGCTGAAATACCGCCAGCTTCATCTAAATCTTGCATAGCTAAAACATCACCAATTTTTTTTGTTTAAAGCCCTCGTATCGGCTGAAATATCGCCATTGAAATTTATCCTTCTTTATCGGCTGAAATATCGCCATCTTTATTTAATTCTCGGTATCGGCTGAAAGATCACCAGTTCATATTTAAATCTCCATCATCATTTATATTTAGGCTTCTGTCGGCTGAAACATCGCTATTTACATATTTTTACATCAGCTAAAACATCGTTGCTTTATTTAAATTTCTATCGGCCAAAATATCGCCATTTACATTTTCTGCATCGGCTGAAATATCGCCAAACTGTCCAAGGGCGTCATTGTTCGGAGGCATAATCTTTATATCCCGAGAACACCATGCCATGGCCCGAGGACCCCACTTTATATCCTACACATCATTATTCAAAGGAATCATGGTTCGGAGGCACCATTATCATAGCCCGAGAACATCATTTCATAGCTTGTGAATCCTTATTTTGTGCTTCATGGCCCAGGACATCATGGTCCGAGGATGTCATCCAAACCGTCCGAAGACAGCATTTATGGTCCAATGGGAACTTGTATCACGTTTAAGTTTATGCACAATATGTGCCCTGTATTACTCACTTGCAGGTACACCGGCTAGCAACAGCCGTCTCAGCAGGAGCGATCCCACTCCGGCTCCCGTAGCCGATCAAACTTCAAATACCTCTTGACACCTAACATCGTGTCTATGTCTTTCGAATCTTCATCGTCATGCTCCGTCAATGGTTCCTGAACTACATACGGCCTGATTCCTGTAAAACCAGGGATATGCAGGCAGCTCAGAAACTAGAGCTCAGTCAAATTCTTGTCAAATCGCCGCTTCCAGTCAAAATTGGCCATCATATCTTTACCCAACAACTCTTTCATCCTTCCCGGGTAAAGAGGGGCAGCTGTTGATACCCAATTTTTCCCTAAGTATTTTTATACCCAAAATAGCATATATATGTGCATATATAAACACACCCAAGAGTTTTGGCATTTTTAATGATTTTTAAACCAATTCATTGCCTATTTTAATACAACAAAATCAAGTAATTATTTTCAAAATTATCATTTTTGGTGAATAACTTATTTCATTCTCATATTTACACGAAAATATAATTAAGGTGATTTTTTCAGATTTTTACGAATTTATTTGGTATTTTAAAGCTAAATTGTATATAATTGCAATCATAGTATGTTTTACGATTAATAGTATTTTATAATTGTAAAATTAGTTCCAGTATTTTTATAATTAATATTTATGAATTATTAAGGGGTTCATTGCTTTTGATTTCTCCCTAAAGTTATTTTCACTATTTTTATAAAATTAAACAAAGAAAAATTGGCTATCTAAATACTAGCCCTATCTATTTCAATTTTAGCCTCAAATTAGGTCCAATCTCAGCCCCAAATTCCCAACCCAATTCTGTTTAAACCTAACCCGCGACCCAATTACGAATAACCCGACCCAGACCCCTTTTTTATCCTGGCCGTTGATCTCGGCCCCTATTCGTCCCTTCCTTTTTTAATCCACACGACTACAATAATTCTCTCATTTCTCCTAACCCGCCGCCCTCGAATCCCCTCTCCTCTCTGATTCTCTCTAAGACCTAAACCTAACCCTAGCCGCCTCCTTTCGGTTACCGCCCAAAATCGCCTGAATCCATGGCTTCCAAGGCCATTAAAGGCCTGTACTTACCTCCAATGGCTCCTGCATGCCTGTTGTTTGAAGGATCGAGGACAGGCCTCGAAGGTCTTCACTCATATCTTCACCTATTTGAAGATCCTGGCCATCTCCGGCTTCGCTCCGGTGGCTCTTGGTATTTTGAGCCTGATTGTGATATTCTCTCGCTTAGATCATGACTTTTCCAGGCTTTCTCGCTTCTAGGGTTCTTCTGAAACCCTAGCCTTTCGAGATTCTCCTGATTTCTCTAGATCTGTTCTAGATCTATGTTTATTTTAAGGTTTTCAAACGATTTCTCAAAGTTTCTTTCAAAATTTTGCTTTCAAACCTTTCATCTTCTTCGACTTGAGGTTTGTCTGATTTTACATGCTCTACTGTAATTCTTATGTGTTTTCTTCTGCTGTGTTTTCCTCTACCTTGATCTTATGACTTCCCCTACTGTATTTTGCATGATTTTTCTTTTATTATGTTTTCATGAAATTTTCTAGGAAATACATGTTTAAGTTCTCAGTCCCTTTGAGTTTTCTGAACTTATTTCGTTAGTATTTTTTGCCGGACTTGCTTATTTTCGTCTCTAGACTCGATTAATGGTAAAAACCCTAGAATTTGGGGGTTTCATTCGCGTTTGAGGCCACTTGTTACGTGCTTTGTGTGCTTCTCATCTCTAAACGTGCTTGGTTTCAAAACCCTAATCTCTGAGTTCCTGAAGTTGTTTCATCTTTGTTTCAACTTTGTTTCTCCATGTGGGTCTGACTTTTTGCTAAAATCTATAAGACCTTATTTACTTGACTTTTTGGCATGCTTCTGATACCTCCTTCTCCCTGTTACTAGATTAGCCTATACGACTATCATGTTTCGCTAGCATTATTGTTTCTCTTTGTCATGATTCAACCTCACACACCCAATGTTGTGCATTCTTTATATACATTGGTTGTCCCTCTAGAATTTTGGGACTGATTTCAGAATTCCTTGTGTAAGCATGATTGATTCTTTCCTTGTTTTATTTGAAAACTCTCTTTAACCTCTCGATTCCCCTATTTCTGACTTGGTTCATTAGTGATTTTGAATCCTTGGTTCCCTGATTTACTATGTACTAATTGATTTACTTTGTTCTTTCCTTATTTACTTAACCGTGTATTTCAAATTTTCTTTCCTTAATTACAACCCTTATGTTTTTGCCTCTTATTTGTATGTTATGCACAATATGTTTACTTGATCTCTTTCCTTATACAACTTCTGCCCTTTACCGTTCAAATTTGAACTCCTTAATTAAAGGATTTTCTGCTACTGAATGATTCTAATTGATACATGATTATTTTCTTACCTTTGTTCCCTGCCTGATTTCAAACTATAAATACCTGCTCCTTTCTTAACACACACACACGACCAACACTCGAGTCTTTTTTCTGAACTCACACTCATAAGTATACTCTTGCTATTTGTATTGTGGCATGTTACAAGATTTCTGCTCTCTTTGCTTTCTAAAACTGGTATGTCCTAGTTTTAATTCTAGCCCCAACCTTCAATGTGTTTACTTACCAGTTCTTATGTCCATGTTTACTTTAATGTCTGAAGTATTTAATCTTTGTGTAATGTGTTCTGCCCATTTCTTGTAATGAATCCCATTCCTATATCCCCTTATATGTTTTGAGCTATGGTTAAAAAACATGGCAATATAGCTGAAGTTATTGTCCATGGATATGAAATGGACCCTTTGGGTCCTAAGCTTTTCAATTTCCAATCTCCATTCCCTTACTATGTGTGCTGAGTTAAATCTCTGGCCTGACAGTATTCTAATTACTGCCCAGGCCATGGCTTGACCTTCAATAGGCCCTTACTCTCCAATGTTTGGCCAACAGGTTTGGTCTGGGGTGTGCCAGCCTACCTCATGGTTAGGTGTGACCACCAGCCTACCTTGGCATTCCCTACCCCTCCCTATTGTACTTGCACTCATTCTTAGAACTTAAGCTTTGCCCCACTCTTGTGAGCCTTGCCTTTGGACCCCTGAGCTCCCTCTGAACTTGGACACTTGAGGGTTGGCTCTTCCACACTGCACTATAACTCATTCTGATTAGCATCTTGGGTATAAGCACTGCCTGGGGTTCCTGAAACCCCTTGGATCTCTGAAATACCCTAAAGAAGAGAAGGCCTTGGAAATCTGGATCTCGGAAGTGGCTCAATCTCATATTATTAGACACTAAGTCTGAATTAGGCTGTTCGGATATAGCTGATAATTCCTGATGTACTTTTAATTTCAGTTGTATTCTTCTGTTCTGTAGTAATTTGTATAAACTCATGGGGATTTAGTAAAAAAGGGAAGGGGTTTACGTTTATGCACTAAGGGTAGAAAATATGCCTATAATGATTTATTTTTTATTTGTGCAACTTCACACGTAGAAAACATGGCTATAGGATTTAACATTTGATTTCTGCAACTAAGCATATAGATACCATGCCTATAGGGATTTGTATTTCTGCATATAATAACGTCATTAGGCAAACAATTAGGCTTAACAACAAAGTTTCATATAGATACCATGTCTATAGGGATTTGCATTTCCGCATATAATAATGTCGTTAGGCAAGCAATTAGTCTTAACAACAAAATTGTATATAGATATCATGTCTACAGCACTCATGTTTAAAAGGGTCAAATCAGTTAACGCATAGAGAGCATGCCTATAGGAGCTTTGAATCTGAGTCGTTTCATTCATTCAAATTAGCATTCACCTTTTGAAAATAGTATTTACTGAAGCTCGTAAAGTAACATATCTTTTCTAAACGAATCTGCATTTTTCTGAAACTCATGAAACTCTTTTCCAATTAGTCTACATGTCCTTTGAAGTTCATTTCTTTTCTGTTAAAAATTTTTAAAACAGTACATGCTTTTTCTGAAACTCCTTTTACTCTATAAATTTGCTTTATAATCCGTTTGTGTTTTAAAATCAGTAGTTCCATCCAACACTTAGACTAAGGATTAATTAATCAATCAGATTAGTTTTAGATAACTACATTCGAGCGAGCCTAATGCAGACTTCCCGTCTAAAAATATGCATTGAACCAGTCCGCTCGTCGCTTTATTTAATTTAAGACTAAACCAGTACGTGCAAGACATGCTAAACTCTATGGCTTTATCTGATTTAAGGAGTCTTATTTGAGACCTATTTGATTATTTGCCTTCCCCTTTACTTGCATTATTTGTTTTGATTGACTCCTTAGTATTTTATCCTTTGAAAACTCCCAAAAGACCCCAAACCCCTCTCCCTTTAGTATTAGTAGTCCAAATGCCTCCGGGACTGATACGATTGGGACGGGTACTAGCATGCAATAAGTAACGAGACATTCTGCACTTTAATACCTTAACGGGGTGGGAAGGGTAGAATATGGATATGATGAACACCACGTATATAAACGGTTACCGGGTGTTGTGTGCGGTGATCCATATTATTTATAAGCGTATGACCCCTCTCCCTTCACCTGTTTATTTTATTTCGAAAACTACTTTCTTCGTAAAATTTCAGCTTCTTTAATTTCGTTTTAGTTTCAAATCATTTGCAACTATTATTTGTAATTCTTGCTTGTCTAATTGTGTTTTCTTGCTTAAAGTCACAATTGTAACATGTCCGGGAACCACACTAGTGGATCTTGAGGGGTGCCTAACACCTTCCCCTCGAGATAATTTCTAGACCTTACCCAAACTCTGGTTCTTCATCTCAAATTCTTCCTTAAAGTGTCCTAATGCACTATAATCATTAGGTGGAGACTCTTCAAATCCATAATAACAGGAATAGAGTTGTCTTCCCAACTATCGTAAACCCGATTTCGCATTAGAAAAAAGGGGGCGTCGACAGTATGAATAGATGCATCTATAGGCGCGTCGTCAACTCTCGACAAGTGCACAGTTTATTTCTATTGGATCAGGTCACCTCCTCGGCATATGATTGGGCATGATATATTTATATATGTTGATGCCTATACATGACATGCCTACTTGCTTAGAAATTGAAAAATGTAAATGGAAACTGAAATAAGGTCAAGATTCTGATTATTGCTTTTCATTATAACCTGTTAAATATTGGAGACTTTCATGCTTAGCATAGCACATTGATATTATATTATCTCGACCCTAGTGAGTATCAATTCGACCTCTCGTCTCTACTTTTTTGAGATTAGACGGGATACTTACTGGGTAAATATTATTTATGTGCTCATACTATGCTTCTGTACTTAATTGTACAGGATCTAAGGCAGATACATATGGTTACCAGTCTGGTGCGCGCCCTTGAGCTTGTGGCAGATACTTCCACGGTGAGTTGCTTCCTTCCTCTACCACTCAGTAGCCGGATCTAGTCTTCCTTTACATTTGTTGTCTTTCCCTATCTCAGACAGTAGGATAGAGACGTCTTTTGTATATTCTACTAGATGCCCATACTTGTGACACCAGATTCTGGCATACACTTTGGTAGACATTTTTTTTTGGGTTGTATACTTATGTTATTTATTGTATTTTGCACTTCTATCTTAAATCCTAATTAAGAATCTATTTCACTCAATTCTGATTAACAGCAACATAAGAATTTGGTAATATTCCGCATTGGCTTGCCTGGAAACGGTGTTAGGCGCCCTCATGACCTGTTATGGAAATGGGTCATGACAAAACCAACCCTAGACACAAGTTGGCATGGCTCAGGACCCTAGAAGGCCTCATAGATGATGAGCAAGGTGGTGGAGGAACGATTGGAGGCTTGGGGTTGAAAGGTGGTTGCCGGAGAAGGGAGGCAATTGACAATTGCCTGGGTTAGCTTGAGAGAAGGGAGGAGATGAGACGATTTGAGGGCGGCAGAATCTCAGAAATGAGATAGGGTTAGGGGTTGTGGGAATGAAAAAAGGTAAGAGGTCATGTGGACCGTTGACCTGGAGATCAACGGTTGGGATTTGATCGGCTAGGTGGATTTCGGGTTTGGGTAGGTGTATATATGTAAGGACCCGGTCGGTTGTTTTTGGAATTTACGCTCCGATCCCCCATTAACTGCTTTCCCTAAGTTCATTTCTGCTATTTTGGTTTGTCGGGACGTTCGGTATTAGGATTCGGAGTGTTTCGGGACACTTAGTCCCTAAATGAGAGCTTAAGAGTTGAAAATGGTCCGTATTCAGAAAAGTGTGAAGACGACCTCGAAATGGAAATCCGATGGTTCTGTTAGCTCTGTTAGGTGATTTCGGGGTTGGGAGCGTGTTCGGAATGTTATTTGGAGGTCCGTAGCTCATTTAGGCTTGAAATGCCAAAGTTTGAATTTTTGAAGTTTACGGTCCGAAAGTGAGTTTTTGATCCGAGGGTTGGATTTGAATTCCGGAAGTTGCTGTAGCTCCGTCATTCGGACCAATCCTCAAAACACCTCAAACAACACCGGAAGTTGTTGTGTGTGCAAAATTTCAGATCATTCGGATGAGGTTTGGTTAGGTTTTTGATCGAAAGCGTATTTGGTTAGAATTTGAAGTTCTTAGGCTTGAATTCTTGATTTAATCGGTTTTCCGATGTTGTTTAAGGTGTTTTGAGGATTGTTACAAGTTTGAATAAGGTATTAGGTGGTATTGGTGCTTTAGATTGGAGTCCCGGGGGTCCCGGGATAATTTCGGATGCTCAACGGGTTAGTTTTGGAAGTTAGAAAGAAAATTGCAGCAGGCCTTCTATTGTTTTCGCTTCTACGGCTTGGGAACCACAGAAGCGACGCCGCATAAGCGGCCTTCGCACCGTACAAGCGAGTTGGCCCCTTTTTCCTCCGAGACCGCAGAAGCGGTCAGCTATCCGTAAAGGCGGAGCCGCATAAGCAGTTACAAGTCCGCAGAAGCGGACTCCGACCCTTTAAGTGAAAACCGCAAAAGCGGTGGTTTGTCCGCATAAGCGGGACCATAGAAGCGGTCCCTGGACCGCAAAAGCAGAAACCGCTGTTCAGAAATACCAAAATCGAGGGTTAAGTTTCAAAAGTTGGAAAATCAATTTTAAGCTCGGGCAAGGGCGATTCTGAGAGGATTTTGAAGAGGAGATTATAGGGTAACATTTTTATGATCCTTTGTAGTTATATTCCATCATTTAGTAGTTAAATACACCTTTTAAATTCGAATTAAGGATCAAAATGGAAGAATTTGAGTGAAAGTTCATTGACTAAACTATTGGGTTTTGAGGGGCCATTCGACCTCCGATTTCTGAGATTTTTATATGGTTAGACTTGTGAGAGTACGAGGTTTATGAAAATGTGAAAATTATTCGGTTCCGAGACATTGGCCTGAGGGGCATTTTGGTCATTTTACCTATTTTCGCGCCTTAGCTTTAATTTCAATAGTGGAATCAGTTGTTTGCAATATTATTTACGATTTGTAATTGAATTGAATAGATTGGGGCCACTCGGAGTCGGATACTCGTGGCGAGAGCATCGTTCCTTATTGATTTTTTTTCACCGGTTTGAGGTAAGTGGCTTGTCTAACTTTGTGTGGGGGGACCTCTCCCCTTAGGATATCTTGATGGTTGTTTTAAATGCCTTATGCGCTAGGTGACGAGCGTGCACTTGTGCTAATTATTGAAAATTCACTTTAGTTGACTTATTTAGACTGTGTTCCTTCACGTATTTAACTGTTATAGATGCAAATTTCACTTGTTTAGCTTAGGGAAAGCATGTTTGTTAGCTTACTTGCTCTATTTGACTAAATTGCAATATCTGCTCTTCATGAAGCATACTAGACTCTAGATTCTACTTGTTGTCTTTACTTAGCATTGTATAATATTGAATTGCTGTGATGTGTTTACGATTGGGTTTACGGGACGGCATCCCGGNAGATCCCTCGTGATTAAATTGAGGATACTAGGAGATCCTCGGGATACTTGGAGATCCCTCGTGTATATGATGAGGATACCAGGAGATCCTCGGGATACCAATAGATCCCCGATGATAAATAGCCTGTAGAGATTGTTCTTTTATTCATAGATTGTGTTTGTAATCTGTTTCCGTCTTGCTTATTATTTTTCTAGACACTCGATATACACTGTACGCATACTGTCTATTCATTTCATTTTTTTTTTGTTTATCTCAGTAGGTCCTCGACCTTCCTCGTCATTATCCAACTGAGGTTAGGCTTGGCATTTACTGACTATCGCTGTGGTGTACTCACGCCTCTTCTGCGCATGTTTTCATGTGCAGATCCAGGTACTTCTGAGTAGGCGTACCGCCAGTAGCTGTCAAGGAGCGTATTGGGGACTTGAGGTATACATCTGCTACTTCCGTAGATCCGCAAAGTCTCCTTCTGATTCTATCCATAGTTATTAGATGTTATTTCGATACTCTTTGTATTAGACTATTATGGTGACTAGAGTAGTGTAAGATTTCTTATAGCCTGTGTTGCCCGTGGGTTTTTGGGTCTTGGAAGTTATTTCAGTATTTTGTATCAAAGTGTATATGCCAAGCGGCAACTGTATACATTACTCCTATTATTTAGCTTTTGAATATAAATTTCGCAAATGTTGTTACTTCCACAATGTGTTAGGCTTACCTGGTCGTGAAGACTAGGTGCCGTCATGACATGTTCACAATTGGTGAACTAGGGTCGTGACAAGTTGGTATCAGAGCTCTAGGTTCATAGGAGTCACAGGACACAGGCCGGTTTATTAGAGTCTCGCTGATCGGTACGGAGACGTTCGTATTTATCTACGAGAGGCTATGTAACTGTTTAGGAGAATCTTCATCTATTTTGAATTCCTTGTCGTGCGACGTTTTGACACCCATTCTAAACTTCTATCTTATATTCTCTCACAGATGGTGAGGACACGTGCTACACGAGAGGACTAGGCACCCGCGCCCCCTGCTACCGCCGTCAGAGGCCGGGGCCGGGGTAGAGGTCGAGGACGCACCCGAGGTGAAGCCACAGCACCCGCGCGCGCTGCCGCTGATGTACCACCAGCAGATCTAGTTGGAGCACAGGCACCTGACACGCCCACAGCCATCACTACTCCAGCTGTTCAGAAGGCATTGGCACAGTTTATGAGCATGTATGCTACACTGTCATAGGCCGGGTTGCTTCCCCTTCCTGCAGCCACGTCCCAGGCTGGGGGAGGAGCCCAGACTCCTGCAGCCCGCACTTCAGAGCAGAGGGTGCATATGGGAAAGATTCCAGATATTATCCCTATCCAGCCTACAGTACCGGTTCAGCCCGGGGATGGGGCACCTGCTTCTGAGGATGAGCAGCGTAGACTAGAGAGGTTCAAGAAGTATGACCCTCCTATTTTCAGCAGACTATCTACGGATAATGCTTTGGGGTTTTTGGAGGATTGTCACCGCATCTTTCGCACCATGGGTATTACTGCCTCGAGCGGGGTTTCTTTTGTAGCTTTCCAGCTTCGGGGAGCCGCCTATGATTGGTGGCGCACTTTTGAGTTACACAGTCCGGACGAGGCTGTCTCCCTGACTTGGACTCAGTTTTCAGATATGTTTCAGAGGGAGTTTATTCCCCAGAGCCTCCAAGATGCATGGCGCGTGGAGTTTGAGCATTTGCACCAGGGCCCTATGACTGTCTCTGAGTATGCCATCCGTTATACTAGGTTGGCCAGACATGCGCCGGCTTTGGTGGTAACTGTTCGTGAGAGGGTTCGCCGGTTTATTGAGGGCCTTATTTCTCCCATCAGTTCTGGCATGGCTCGAGAGTTGGAGATGGATATACCCTATCAGCAGGTAGTGAGCATAGCCAGGAGGATAGAGGGCATGCACGCTAGAGAGCGAGAGGAGAGAGAGGCCAAGAGGTCTCGAGAGTCGGGTCACTACTCTGGTACCCGTACATCAGCAGCAGGACGTCATGGTAGGTGCTATATGGGCCGCCCCGTTCACTCAGCTCTTCCTTCATTCAGCAGTACTCCAGCTCCTCCTAGATTTCAGGAGCCTTATTATTCACCTTCGGTTTCTAGTGTGCCTCCTGCGCAGGGTACTTCCAAAGGTCAATCTAGTAGGGGTGGACCCAGTCAGTCACAGCCACCGCGCCCTCCCAGAGCTTGTTATGAGTGTGGGTATACCCGCCATGTAGTGAGGGATTGCCCTAGGCTTGGGCGGAATGCATCTCCACAGCATTCTCAGCCATAGCGTACCCAGCGGGATTCTCAAGCCATCGTTCCAGCACCAACTGCCACCCCACCTGCCCAGCCAGCGAGGGGCAGAGATCGAGGAGATAGAGGTCGCCCTCAAAGGAGGGGTCGGGCTAGATTTTATGCTATTCCTGATCGTGCCGAGGCTATCGCCTCCGATTCTGTTATTACATGTATTATATTGGTTAGTCACAGAGAGGCATCGATTCTATTCGATCCAGGCTCTACTTATTCATATGTGTCCTCTTATTTTGCCTCGCATTTGGGTGTGCCTCGGGATTCTTTGAGTGCCCCCGTTTATGTTTCTACTCCTGCGGGAGATTCTCTTGTTGTGGACCGCGTGTACCGGTCGTGTTTGGTAATTATTTGTTATTTTGAGACCAGGGCTGATCTATTATTACTCGGTATGGTTGACTTTGATATTATTCTGGGCATGTACTGGTTGTCGCCCTGTCATGCTATTCTTGATTGTCACGCCAAGACCGTGACGCTGGCTATGCCAGGTATTCCACGTATTGAGTGGAGAGGTACCTTAGATCATACTCCCAACAGGGTTATTTCTTTCCTTAAAGCTCAACGTATGGTTGAGAAGGGGTGTGCTGCTTATTTAGCTTATGTGAGAGATGTCAGTGTTGACACCCTTTCTGTTGATTCAGTCCCAGTGGTACGGGACTT
>MU753141.1:41921-52459 GCA_026770625.1 Nicotiana glauca | reverse complement strand
AATTGTGTAGTTTCTGGTACCTCGTCTGGTTATTTTTGCTCTAAACAAATACTATCAATGCTTCAGTTTGTCATCATCAAAAGGGGGAAATTGATGGGTTTTTCAATGCCTTTGCATTATGCTTTTTATGTTTTGATGATCTAACAAACTTATTGTCAAGAACCAGATAGAGATCTTGACCCACCTGGTATATATTTCAAATGAACAATGTCTAGTCTGATCTCCAGCAAACGAGTAAACAACCACAAGGAAGAACACAACAGGGATATGGTCACCTGGTCCCTTAGGGTTCTCCGACAGAAGTACAAGTTAGTGACTGTTCGCAACTGTAACAAAGAGAAACATAATAGGGACCTGGTCCCTTAGGGTTCTCTGATAGAAGTACAAGTCAACTGTACAGCTAGAACGTAACAGCAGAAAGTGATTGTCCGCAACTATTATAATGGGGAACACAAAGGAACCTAGTCCCTTAGGGTTCTCTGACAGAAGTACAAGTCAACTATACAGCTGGAACGCAACTGCACAAAAGTGATTGTTCGCAAATGTACACGCAACAGTACGGCATACAATGCAGCAGTCACTTCTCATTGGGAAGAAGCGTGTACCAAGAATTGACATCACCATTGTGATGCCTTTTGTAGTATAACAACCTGGTGCAAGGCATAAGATGTTCACTTGTGCATTAAAGTGTTCATCCTTCATTGAAGTCACTGGTGTGTCAAGAACAAGAAGACAACTCCACTAAAGGATCAGTTTCATAACGAGTCTATGTGTATCCGTAGTTCAGTTGTAATCTTGTTATTTGTTCTTTATTGTAACTCCTATCTTGCTTTCTTAGAATATATGTTTTAGGAAAACCAAAATTCATAAACTTCCGAGTTTATGTTGTGACTAGGTTTAGTCATAAGGTCTTTGCAACTAGAGAGTCACAAAATGGCTTATGGTAAGAGTATCACAAGTTAGTCAAGTTGAACTCCTTGTAATAGAGTTATTACAAAGTGGCTTGTAATAGTGGGATTACAAGTTAGTGAAGTGTAGGTCGTGGTTTTGTTCCCTTGTGTGAGATTTTTCCACGTAAAAATCCTTTGTCTCTTTTACTTACAGATTTATTAGCGTTCTCAGCATAACCTCATAGAGGACTAGATACTCTACTATTTGGTGGACTCATACAAACTAACAGCTACCCTCGGCAAAATCTTAAACTTGAGATATTTTTGAGAGAAAACTTCGGTAACTTCGAACCCAATAACACCTTGACCTAGAAAGGCAATAAAGGCAAGATCTTGTTTGAACCCTCGAATACAACCTTATTATTTCATGCTAAGACATTCCAACCTTTGTAAATACGCATAACAAAGCAAAGAAAAATTTGAAAGCCGAAAAAGGTAGAAAGCCTTATATATATACATAAACAATCTTTTTACAAATCCAGATCAGCCAAATACAAAATTCATAACGTCCAAAATGGCCTCGAAAAATACACAAAAGAAAGAAAAAATACAAAGGCCTAAGGAATACTTTTACTTCGAGTTCGAGAGATCATTCTCACTCGACTAAAAAGCCTTAGGGCTACCTTATTTCGAGTTCGAGCAGGTCCTCACCCGATCAATAATCTTAAGGGCTACATAATCTCATGTTTGAATAATCATTAGTGCCCATCGATTAGAAATGGTCGAGGGAAGTGCTTATTATTGGTCCTTACCATCTCAAACCTTGGACCCTCGAATACAAGTTTATTATTTATTCTAAGGCGCTTTGATCCTTACAAAAATTAACAAAAAGACAACAGATTCAGAAGCCATGGAAGGGAAAAAGTTTTATATATTCATCAAAATCTTTTTACGACGGCAACACAGCCCGATGGAAGTTCTTTACAAAAGGCCAAAGCAGCCTCGACAGAAATACAAAAACTATTCAAAATCCTAAAAGGCTTAGTCATCTCCGGGAGCATAATCTTCGCCCTCAAAGCCCTCTCTACTTTCTAATCCGCTCAGGCTCTCAGAATCATTGTCATTAGGGTAAGCTAACCCCCAGGCTTCAACTTCGAGCTCCTTAGAGCTCTCGATCTCGATGGTAATATTGAAGGCCCAAGCATGGATCTCCTCAAGATTCTCCCTTCGAGACTGGCATTTGGCATGATCAGTGACCCAATTTGCTCGAACTTGAGCAATCTCAGCGACATCCTTTGCTCGAACCTGAGTAGCTTCAGGATCGGCCCGATAAATAACCACTACTGCATCAGCATTGTCCTTGGTCGCTTCGACCTCTGATTTGGCCGTTTCGAGCTTAATGACCAGCTTTTCCTGATTGGAAATTGTTGAACCCAACTGAGACTGGAGCTACTCGATTTTCTTGGCTTGCACCAAGGTTTTATCTTTCATGTTTCGGAGTTGGATTTCAGCCGAGGCCAGTTGGGCCCGAGCAGTCTCCTTTTCTGAGGCAAGGCAATCCATATTATTCTTCCATTATTTGGCCTCAGTTTTCACTGCATCTACTTCCTCACGGAGATTCCCGATCACATCGAGATTTTGTTGGACCTGCGGGTTCGTACAATTAGCTACCTCGATCGAGTCACCGTCATTAACTTCAAAGATTCTTTTTACCTGTTCGGCCATTTTGTCATGTTTCTTCTGAGCCATTTCTAACTCACCATGGAGGCCTTTAGCTTCCCCTTCTCTTTGCTCACTGAGAAACTTGAAGGCATACTTTTCCTTAGTAAGCTCTCAGACCTCGACCTCATACCGGCTAAGCTCCCCTCGGGAATGGAAGAAAGCCTAATGATGAAGCACTGAAGCCTACAAACATAAAAAAAAAAAGTTATACAAAGGGAGAAAAGTCTAAGTACAAAAATTGACATATACAAGGAAATCTAGGATTATCCAATTTAGAGCCTGTTGGTATTCGTTAAAAAGATAGGGTGTTCCCACATCATCCATCTTGGCTTGGTATTCTTCAGTAACCAAGCATCGGAGATAGCTAGTCACCCCTACGGGGGCAAAAAGAACCCGAGCATCCTCTAGGACCGAGATGATAATTTATCGCTTATGCCCGGGATCGACACTGGGGGCCCAAAACTGATTGATCAGTTTAAAACTCGAGGAAGCCTCACTGGATCTTTTCCTCAGTACCTCCAAGTCACCTAGACCGGTGGCATCTTCCACACCAACAAAATAACCACGAAAAGGGTCTTTTGCTCCATGGACCTCTTCCCCGTGGCAAGTCTCCACCACCTGAGCTTCATGTATCATCAACTCAGTGAATGTAGGAAATGAGGGGGAATCTTCCATATCTATCACCCCAAGTAAATCTATTGGGGTACTGCCTTCATCTTGGGGAGCCTCGAGCCCGGTTACTACACCAGCATCAACTGCTTCCTCGGTAGCCTTCTCTCCTCGAGGCGAAGCGTCTTCAGCTCTTTCTAGCTTGGGGACTTCGACCGAGGCCCTCCCCTTAATATAGTCAAATCAAGGGGGAGCAGTCTCATCTCCCATAGGCTCAGTAGTTCCTCAATTCTCGGTGTTGGCTAGCATGTGAGCCACCAGTCCGGAGTCAGGCTCTTTCCTTAGCCGTTGAACTGACTCCAAAGTTAAAGGGATGATGTTCCCCTAGGGTTTGCAGGCTGTTTTCCTTTTGGGTTTCCTCCCCATAGATTTTGTGGAATTCAAATCCCTTTTTCTAGTTCTTCTCCGGCTTCGAGACAGATGATGGGGAAAGGATTTCTTCATCACTACACGGGGGCCTTATTGCCACGTATTTCCCGAGACCTACAAAAAGAAAAAAAGATGATCAAGCTCAGGAAGAAATTCGAATAATGGTTAACTCATTTGAGTCGAAGAGAAAATTTTACCGTGGCTACGGGCCTCCTATCGACCTTTCGACAAATCGCGTCATGCGCTCTCAACATGCGTCGATTGTGATACTAGGCTCCTGACCTAGTCCTCGAGTTGGGGAACCGCATCCAGCGTCCAAGCAATGACTGCGTCAAGTAAAACACTAATATGAATGGGTGAAAACGAAGACAATAAACAAAAATTAAGGACGAAATTATACTTACGGTTTATATTCCATTTCTAAGGAAATGACATACTCTCGGCTGGGATCAAGACCGAGGTCTTCATTCGAACAAATTGGCCTGTCTAGCCCCGGTCTTTGTCCTCCTCTATGCTCGAGAAAGGTTTCCCGGTGGCCCGACGTTGAAGCTTTATTAGTCCTCCTCGATAGAGTCGGGGACTATACATGCATATGAGGTGGTCGAGGGTGAAGGGAAGCCCATCGATTTTGCTTTCGAAGAAACGAAGTAGTATCACTATCCTCCAAAATTAGGGATGAACCTGACCGAGTGTCACCTCTTATTTCTTGCATAAATATATGATAATTGGATCCAAGGGACCCAACGTGAAGGGGTAAGTGTAAAGGCTTAAGAACCCTTCCACGTGGGTGATGATTGATTCTTCCGGCGCAGGCACCACCACATGTTTCTTACCCAGTTGCAATCTATTTTAATTTGGCAGGAGTTTATCGGTTATCGAGCATATATACCTCGATACCATCTCGCATTGGCCCGGCATCAATGAAGTCTTTTCAAACTTGAAATCAGAATCGATGATACACCCTTCGGGAAAAAACTCTTGAGGGCGTGGCTCTGCCGCCAGTTCCTCACCAGCCGGCCGTGACGATGAAGCAGTCTCCTTTTGTGGAACGGTTTTTGAAGTTTTAGCCATTTAATTTTTATGGACGAAGAAGAATAGAGACTGAAAGGAAATACTTGGTATTTTGGGATAAACAAGTGAAGAAACCCAGAGATCTGAAAGTACAAAGTTTTGAGGAATGCAAATGATTTTTTAAGATTAGAATGAAGAAGATTTGAAAGTAAAATTTGAAAAATGAAGAAGGAAAGTATTTATAATTTCTCAATAGCGGTTCAAAGCTGGTAATGGCCGACCGTCGACTAACACGCATTAAATACCTGGGAAACTGTACCGACGAGACGCTTTGGTTACCTCTGTTGCTTACGTCATGATGTATCGAGGTGAAGATCGAGGACTCAAATCGTTTCTTGTCATTACTTTCCAAAAAACAAGGGAACTATCTGCATACTGTCAAAATCGGGCTTGCCTTTTTTGTATGATTAATCAAGACCGGAGCAGGATAGGCCAAGGTTCGACCACATGTCATACCGGACCGAGACACGAAGTTAGATTGCCAAGCTCATGACTCAGGGAACGATCGAGATCGAGATCAGCCAAGATCAAGACCGAGCAGGATAGAGATCGAGCAAAATTGAGGGAAGCCTGCTAAGCTAGATAACGGAAAGTCAAAATATCCGCGATCAGGCGAGGATCACGGCGGAAATCTCGGCACATATCAAGAAGAAGCCGATTAATCAGCTAATCATATGATTTCTTACTGTATTTAGGATTGTATTAAGGTTAGGATTCCCCTGCTATATAAAGGGGGTCTGATCATTTGTAAATGACATCATATTCACGTTACATAAAGCAATATACGATCTTCTTTAAGCTCTCAATACTCTGTTATTCTGTTCATACTTTCCGGTGAAATACTTGTTTGATTCGAAGGCGACCTAGCTCGAGGATCAAAGCTATACATTTCTTTTGGTTTGCTTTATTTCTATTTGCCGTTAATTTCAATAACAATATTGCGTTTTTCTCAATATGTGCCAAGTAAAATCACGTGTCCTTAAAACCACAATATAAATTCAATTATTATCCGTTTTTAGGGTAAACAACAAGATTTACGTTGCTGTCACATCGTTGCAAAATAATGTGTATGAGTTGCTTGTGCTCGCTGATAAACAGATCAGTTGAAATAATCTATCTGTGATAGTGATCTGGATATATATATATAAGTGGAATACTATATTAGTTTATATAAGCGGGCGACCCTCTGTATAAATGAGCTGCCGCCTGCCCGGCTGGATATATAAAACCGAGAATATCGCTGGTCAAATAGTCCAACGATCTAAATTAGTATAGGTTTCTGCACTAAATTAAAAAAATACATGACATGGTTTATACTTAAATTTATATTATTTAATCATAATTTCTTTTATACTAGTGACTCATAAAATCAAATTTCGCTGTTTGATACGAAAATGAGCTCTTTTATTTCTTTTTACGGTGGAAAGGCACTAACAACGTAGTTGAAGATAAATAATGAATGAATTGATTAAAAAAGAGGATAAAAAATTAATCAAAATACGCGTAAACTGGCCGAACAACACGATTATCACAAAAAAATGATAAAAATAGGAAATACTAAAGCAATAGAGTTCTTATTTAGGATTCTCAATATTTCATAGAACTATAACATGTTGTGCTTTCCTGATTTGCGCCAATGAGGTGCATTTCAAACATACCTTAGATCAAAATTATAACCGAAAGTGTGCAACACATAAAACAACAAAAAGAAAAAACTGAGGGACAATTATATGACATCACCCACATGGACGAATTACACTTTATGACATGTGTGTAGCACACTTTATGGGGTCTAGAGTTCAAAATTACTTGCAAAGATTTAATTAATTGGTGTTATTTGTCAATCAATGAAATAAAATAAACCAGAAAGAATCTTGAGAGATAATGGATGCGTGCAAGCTTTGATAAGAAATAAGAAATACATTGACAGTTACATATATAATACCAAATGCACAACAGCAATGATTTTGAAATAATTTCTGTTCAGACGATTTTGAAATAATTAATGTGATTGATGCATTTGGATTTGTTTAATTTGTGATAATGGATTACGATCTATTTAATTAGAAAAACAGATAACGATGCGAAGTTGGCATTGCACTCGAAGTTTGTCTGGATTCCTCCAATTGGAGCTTAAGACTTGGATTCCTCTCCATATGAAATTATATAATTAGAGATCCACATTGTTTGAAATAAACTTCAAAATGATATCATTTATATTGTTAAAAAACTGTAAATTAGAAAAATAATCTTCATTAGGGCAACATGTAAACATATATATGATATTTAGACCTAATAGGGAAAGAAAAAGGGTAGAGCACTGAGTTAAATGCCAATTAATTACTCCATCCGTTCCAGTTTATGTGAACCTATTTTCTTTTTGGTCTGTTCCAAAAAGAATGAGCCCTTTCTAAATTTGAAAACAATTTAGCTTGAACTTATAATTCTACCCTTAATAAGAAGTCTTTATAAACACACAAATATTTTGGGCCCCTTTTTGATTTGTTTAGGACCATAAATTTCAAAAGTCTTATTTTTTCTTAAACCCCGTATCCATTCAAACAAGTTCACATAAATTGAAACGGAGGGAGTGTATGCTTTTTGTATGTCATATCAAGTGGTCAGAGTAGTAACTAGTGACATATTATTTGTTTTATATAGGAATTTTCCCTATTTTGGAGAAATAAATTGTTTCCCTAAACATTTTTGGTAGCATAACTCCAGTTTATTTCCTTGTCACACATACAAGTGTTTAAAGGGAAAAAGAAAATTAGATTTCGATTACAATGGGTGAATTACACAAATAGCTTTCAAGGTAAATGATCTTGAATTTTGTTACTCGTTTGCCTCATGGGTAAAACTTCAAATTTAATAAATATTACTCCTTCCTTGCCTTATGGATAATATTTTTAACTTTTAACCTTAAAATGCATCACGAGGGTCAACCTCCAAAAAGTATCATATTTGTGCAACGTTTTGGGTTACCACTTTCTCAAACTTGGAAGGGCTCAGGTGCCACTTTTGAAAACCTCAAGAGTCAAGGGCACCAAAAAGGACCAAACAAGTATGCACAAATATAACACTTTATACTTTATATATAGGCACATGATGATGTCATTTACTTGCATAGAAATAATTGTTGCATATAAAATTACGTTGACGTGAAATAACAAACTTAATGGATAATCTTTTCAAAATAGATTTATTTTTTAAAGCTATGCAACATTAATGAAATACCATAATTAGCTAAAATTTCAATACCTTCGCAAATATGAATGTATTATTAAGAGCAAATTTTAACTTTTCATGTATTATTAGTTTGATCTAAGTGGAGGCTTTTTAATGATACATGATATTTGCAAAGGAGCCCATTAAGTTTTGGAAGTGACACTAAACTCACATATAAAGAAAAGTCTCAAGTGGCATTTTCTAGAATGAGGGGTCTAACAGAAAATTTTCTGGTTGGATTGGGATAGTTGTATTTCCACAGCTTCCTTAAAAATAGTCAGTTTATGACAACTTATACAATGACCGGATTAATTAATTAATTAAATTAAGAAGATTTTAGTGGACAAATTAAGAAGATTTTCTGGAAGTTGGTTAGTCATAGGTTGCTGGCTCCTTCGTAACTGATCTCTTAGACAAATTGTTTTACAACTACTCCGTTCGTTTTAGTTATGTGTTTCCTTTTTACCTTTTGTTTTAGTTAATAAGTGTCAATTTTTTATAGTTAGTAAGTTTTTATAATTTTAATATTCTTATTTATTTATTTATTTATTTATTTATTTATTTATTCTTAATACCACTTACTTGTAGCAGCAACATGACATACTTATGACAACGAGTATATTTAATAGTAGTATGTTTTATATACCTTTAGTTTGAGAATACAATTTTGCAAAACATTTATTTATATTTTAAAATTTTGCATCAAACCAAGAATTTTTTTATGTGAATTGAATATTATAGTTTTTTTTTTTTTTGACCAACTACAACTCTTATTTCACAACTTTCACTGCTCAACAAAGATCTCACACTTATTTATTTACAAAAACTCAGGTGAAATAACCAAGAAAGCACACTAAGATCAAAAAGGGAGCTCAGCTGGCCTCTGCAACTGGGAAGTGCAATTTCGTGATGGATTTCCTAAGAAAACTACTCCCACAAAATGGATCTGGCCTGCCAATATCAAAATCCACAACGCTAGATTGTACCTCGCCAGATGAATCTGTGATGTTGCTATCATCTAGAGGATGGTAACTTATCTGAGAACTCACTCCTTGTTTCCGAGCTTGCTTCTTGTATTTACCCTTGCTCCCTCGTGAAGATTTGCCATTGTTTTTCTGCTTGTTCTTCCCATTCTTCTTTTTGCCACTCTTGTGGCATTGTCCCTTGTTTGGTACATGTGACACGGCTGTTGGGACAGGGTCATACACATCCGGAGCCCATGTTACAGTCAGCTTCCTCGGTAGACTTCCTTGTTTCTCACGGCCACCCTTTATGGCAGATACAAGCTTCAAAGGAGTTGGCAAGGATACGGAACGTGAGTAAGACAAATCAGGAGACTTAGCATCGGCACCATGTGTCATTACTTCAGGAGTCACGTTTTCATTTCGCTCCTCCCCACCAAATTCTGCAGGACCAGATCATGGAAATGTTGCACATTTGATCAAGCATTTCACAGAAGCAACTTTACCAGTCACTTCCATAGGAATCTTTAGTTACATCTTCCTTCACTGCCTCAGAAGTGCACTTATTGTTTGAGTCTTTACCACCCTGAATATTGAGATAATCAGTGAAATGGCAGCCAAGATCATTTGGAAAGACCTTCTATATATCCAAAAGCACAATCAGGCGTCTCCTTTGATGACTCGCAAAAGCCACCAACATTTTCAGACAGTGACTTGTAGTTAGGAGGACAATCGCCCATCAAATACAAAGAGAGCAGCAAAGATCTGCCAAGTGTGCAAAGAAAGTCCGAGCAAAATAATAACAAGAATATCTATTCATAGAAAAAGAATAGACAGATAAAGCAACTGCATCAGAAACAAGCTTTCATTTCCTTTCCAATCTAATCATTTGACCTCTGAACAATTTAATATTCGACCCATCTAGCACGAGTTGAAACAGATCTAGACAGAAATGAACCATCAAACCAATTTAAATGCAGTAGTTTCTTCTGTCAAAACCGGACTATTCAATCAAACAAAATATGTGTATTGCAAGACATTCAGATGCATCCAAAACCCAAAAATCCAACCACAAGGTTTTAAAAAAATGGTTAAAGCAAATGCCAGATGCATAGGCAAAAAAATCATATACAATATGCAACCACCACCGTAACAACAGCTGAAGTGCCTGGAAAGTTATTCCAAACTACTTTTTTTTTATGACAGTGCACTTCAACTTGATACCTGCTACCTACCAGCAGGCAGAGGTACAGTTAATTCTGCCCATAAGGCCATCTCCAACCTCGCCCCTATTTTTTGTTCCCAAAATGGGGATTTTTCCATTTTGGGGACAACTTACTCCAACCATTCCCCCATTTTTTCCCCCAAACTTTTTTATATTCTTCTCTCTCTTCTATATTATATTATTATCTTTTACTTCAATTTCATTTTTTAATTTCCATTAAACAAATTTCATCTTTTATTGTATTAATTTGTAATTTCCATAATTAAAAAAATTCCATAAAATTTTAAATAATATAATTTGTAAGCAATTATTATAGATTAACTAATAATTCAAATAAAAGTGAAATCATTGCGATATAAGATTAATTAAATACATATTACATAATGATAAAATTCATTCGAA
>MU753141.1:6533-37261 GCA_026770625.1 Nicotiana glauca | reverse complement strand
ACTACAGCGAGTATTAAAAGTAAACGTTAACTAAGACTATTATTAGGCCAATCAACTTTTTTCAGACGATGAAAACACAATAAATCATAGAAAAATACAGCGAAGCTGAGATCAAATACAGAAGGCACCGAATGCATTGTTCGATGCTCTTCAATATTAATTTTCCACACACAAACAAAACACTAATTCCAAAACCCTAGCTCAGGGATCAGCTCTACAGTCAAAACAATGAATCGATATGGAGAAAAACTGTTGCGATTTGGAAGGAGAAATTGAATAACTATAGCGTGAAGATTGGCATGGGATTAGAAGTTAATATTATAGTTAACCATGAGGCTAGAAAATTGTGCACATTTTATCTTAGTTTCCAATGTGCATATAATAATTCCAACTTTTTAGAAAAGTGCAAAAAGAGGACATTCTTTTGAGAGAATTAATATTTAGTTTTAAGAAATGTGGTGCACATGGTCTGACGTTCTTTTTATAAGCCTTTTTTTCTCCCTTTTTCATGTGTTAAAGTTGATCACGAAGTTATATGCAAGACACACAACCTTTTCCGTCAAAAAATTAGCACCATTCAAAGGAGATCATATTTCGTATCTTTTTAAATAAAATTGGGAATATTAAGTGAATAGTTTAGAAAATTGGGACAAGGCCAAAAGACCTTTTGAAACTAGGTATAAAAGATAAACATTTCAAAAAAAATACCTATCTACCTATCTATCTATCTATATTATTATAAAAGCATAAATACATATTGGTTGACCAACATAACTCTAAAATACATAAAACTATAGGTTATTTTGGTAAAAACATAATAATAAATATAGAGTTCTAATTAAGTACTGCCTCTTGATTTTAGTGGGGATTTGCATCTATACCCGCTTTTTGGGTTACGTTTTAGCTTATACCCGCTTTACAAGAAAAAATTGCAAGCGTACCCACTTTTCGCGTAAAGTTCAGGCATACGGGCCTGAAGTAGCAAAGGCAATCACGCAAACTTCAGCATTCTAGTAGACGAGTCTGAAGTTGTTTGTAATTGCTGATCTTAAGTACTCTACTAGCTGAAGTTTTGTTCTCTATTTGTTGAACTTCAGCATGTTTAGCTGAAGTTTTGTCCTGGATTCAATAGTTCTATCGTAAAAAAATTTTAAAAACTTCAGCAGAAGATGTTAAAGTTATTTAGTTCATTTGTAAAAACTTTAGCACTAAATAAGCTGAAGTTTTGTCTTACAGTCATACTAGCTAAAGTTTTGTTCTCTATTTGCTGAACTTCAGCATGTTTTAGCTGAAATTTTTCGCGTAACTTAGTGTTGGCTGAAGTTTTTCTTTGTAATTGTTGAACTTAAGCATTCTACTAGCTGAAGTTTTGTTCTATTTGCTGAACTTCAGTATGTTTTAGCTGAAGTTTTAGATAAAAATTACTTCAATGTGTAGGCACCCCCTGCTTTGACTTTGCCACAATCTTTGCAACCCCAAATACCAACAGCCTTCTTCTTCACAGCGTACTACAATGCCAGAATCTAATTAACATTATTAGCAATGCAACTATGAATACACGGTCCAGAAAACTATCAAATAACATATAAGCAAAGTTGTACCTTTCCACAGAACTCACAGAAATACTTGTTATGCTGACTGACCGCCATCTTCTTAATCTGCTTCCTCAAACTAGCACCATAACGGGTACCTGAAAAAACACAACGTTATACCAAGCCATAGGAGGCGTCTGAAGTTGTAAAAATTAGGGTATAGGTTAAATAATTTTAAAAATACGGGTATAGGTTAAATGGGGGGGACCAAATAGGGCGTCCCATATAATTTTTATAATTTTAGTGCCTAATGTATGGGTCCAAATTTGACCAACCACGACCTACAGTGAACACGACCAATGAGTGGGCCACGCCGAGCCAACGTCCCAAAAAGAACAACCTTATTAAAAAAAGGAAAATGTACGATTCTTGTAATATTGTGAGCCCGTTAGGGGATATTAGAAATATTCGGTCGAATATTCCTAGTAGTTTGTCTCTGACAACCTAGGATAGTTTCTCTTAGTATATAAGGAAGATGAAGGGCTTTGTAGAGAGGAGACAGAACTTTGTGAGGAACATAACTTTTGAGAACATGAAATATACTATCGATCAATTCTTCCTTTTGCTTAATCTAGTACTTACTATACTCAGCTAAGATTTACCCCTTCTTCTTTTAATTGATTTGTTCAAAGAGATTCTTATATCTTTTGAGTCAAACAATTTGGCGTCATCTGTGGGAATTTCTATAGCAGAAATCATTGTTGTTTATCTAGATCCTGGAAGACAATTAACTATCTCTCCTCATACTCCATAAGAACCAACAATGGCTGATAAAGGGGAAGCGAGGTTGAAGACGATTGCAAATATCTCAAACAACCTCCTGAGTTCCCTCAACGAAGCCGGTAGAGAAGACCCCGAGAATACAACACCCGGAGCTACACTGGAGAGGGAGATCTCACCTCTTCCATATAGAGATCTAACGATCTTGCGCGATACGGGGGCCTCGACGTCCACGGTGGGGGAAGCACCACCAGCAATCAAAAAGTTGCTAGAAGAATGGTTAACGAGTGCTCTGAGCAACTTGCTTGAAAGACCTCCTCAAGGAGATGTCGAAAAGTTACCACCTATAGGAATCGCAGCTACCACCGGCGAGCCAAGCTCTGCACGAATGGATAATGCCCGCACTGCCACTGATGCAGGTGACGTGCATTCATAGCTATCTTGAAAAAACGGACGAGATGGAAAACGAGAACAAAACACTCCGTGATCAAATCAAGGAGCATCAAGAAAGGGTTGACAAAACAGCGGGCGCTCCTAAATTATTACCAAAATGCGATGTAGGCCGTTTCGTCGAACAACCATACTGCGATGGGGCCGCTCCCTATCCCATTCCAAAAACCTTCAAAATGCCACCATACTTAAGAATATACGACGGGACCACGGACCTGGAGGATCATCTGGTCCATTATGTTACCGCGGTAAAAGGCAACGATCTATCGAAGGAACATGTACCATATGTGCTGCTAAAAAAGTTTGGTGAGACTCTGACAGGAGGTGCATTGACATGGTACTTCTAGCTGCCAGCACAATCAATATCGACGTTCGAAGAAATGGAGGATAAGTTCGTCACCGCTCATGCAGGGGCAAAGAAAGCTGAAGCTAGGGTCAATGATATCTTCACCATCAGGCAAACGGCAGGCGAGGGAGTTCGGATTTCCTGGCCTGATTCAACAGAGTAAGGATGAGCCTGCCGAACGTATCAGAAAGGATGGCAGTAGCAGCATTTCAAAATGGTTTAAACAGGAATGGATCGAAGGCGACCAAAAAATTGCTTAGTAGACTCATGAAATACCCCCAACCACATGGGAAGAAATTCACAATGCCTACTGCGTCGAGGTAAGGGCAGACGAGGAAGACCTGAACGGGCCACTTCAACGATTGACATTAGTCAAGACCGAGATAAGGAGAGACCGACGTAATGAGGGGCGGAGAGATCAACCGCCAGGTTTCAATAGAGAAAGACATCAATCCTATAATCGTACATACAACCCGCCCCCTCCATGATACATAGATGTCGTGCCATGAGACAATGCGCTCTTTGAAACAAAAGAGGAATGCCTCCGCTACTTTCTGCTCATAATTTCTGTGTTTCCCCTTCAGAGATTGTATACGCACTGGAGAAGCTAGGCACGAAGGTGCAGTGTCCACAAAAAATGATATCATACCCAAGCACCAGGAGATCCAACATCCTCTGTGAATTCCACTAAGAAAGAGGACACAAGACCGAGGATTGCATAAGTCTGCGGCAAGAAGTAGTTAGGATGTTGAATGATGGGTATCTGAAGGAACTCCTAAGCGATAAAGGAAGAGCCAATTTCGCTCGGGGGCATGACCCATCTCAAGGACCTCCAAAGCTACCTTTGCCAACGCGCACCATATAAATTATCATTGGCGGCAGCGATTATACGATGATCAACCATGTGAAGTTCACCACCATGCACAAGCTCAAGCGGACTGTCGCCCATGAACGGTATGATGACCTCGAAGATAGTATCATTTTTGATCATTCAGATACCTACTGTTTGTCTTTCCTTCACTACGATGCTTTGGTTATAACTTTACGTATCGCTGATACTGACGTAAAAAGAATCATGATAGACGATGGAAGCGGCGCATATATTGTCCACCCGAGAGTCCTCATGCAAATGGGGCTCGAGGATAAGCTAATATCGCGTTGCATAACACTAATGGGTTTTAATAATGCAGTAAAGTGGACGTCCAGAGAAGTAGTGTTACCTGTTCTGGCTGGAGGAGTCACCCTGGAAACGAAATTCCACGTCATGAACTAGGAGACGACTTACAACGCCATTATAAGACGACCATGGATACACGCCATGCACGCCGTCCCTTCAAGCTTCTACCAAGTAATCAAGTTTCCCACTCCATTGGGTATACACAACATCTGAGGTGAGACACATACCGACCAAGAGTGCTATCGAATCACCCAGTACTGTACACACACCAAGCAATTGAGAGGGGCAAATGCGAAAGCATATCAATCAGCCACGTCGGGTACCAAACCCGACGTACATGTCGAAGCCATCAAAGATCCCAATATTGTGGAAGCTTGCAAGGAAACCGTAGGAGAGCTCGACCCCGTCCAATTGGAAAACACCGATATCACAAAAAAGGCTTACATTGGGCACAACCTCTCAGAGCCAGGTAAGTATCATGAGTTTTTAACTAACAATTCTGATTTGTTTGCTTTCTCCCACTCAGATATGTCAGGAATTCCAAGGGACATCTTTACCCACAGGCTGAACGTCGACCCACTCCATCCGCCAGTTCGGCAGATAAGGAGAAAATTCAATGCAATGATAAATGAGGCAGTTAGCAAGGAGGTTGATAAACTACTCACCAACGGTTCCTTCAGGGAGTCAAAATACCCCAAATGGGTCACTAATATGGTCATGGTCAAAAAGAAAAATGAGAAATGGCGGATGTGCGTGGACTTCACCGATCTCAACAAGGCATGCCCAAAAGACTCCTTCGCGTTACCTCACATCGACCAGCTTATCGACGCAACAGCAGGGCATGAATTGCTAAGATTCTTAGATGCTTACTCCGGCTATAACCAAATTTTGATGGCTGAAGAAGACCAAGAAAAGACCACCTTCATCACCCATCAAGGAACGTACTGTTATAAGGTAATGCCCTTCTGGCTTAAGAATGCAGGGGCCACATATCAGAGGTTAGTCACCAAGATATTCAAGAGCAACTCAGTAAGACCATGGAGGTCTACATCGATGATATGCTGGTAAAGTAGGCAAAGAAAGAGGACCATATTGGTCACCTGAAAGAAGCCTTCGAAATACTAAGGAAGTACGGGATGAAACTAAATCCCAAAAAATAAGCCTTCGGCGTAGCTTCTGGAAAGTTCCTCGGATTCCTAGTATCACAACGGGTAATTGAGGTCAACCCAGATCAAATCAAGGAAATCGATGCTATATCAGAGACACTAACCATCAAAAAACAAATACAGAAACTAACAGGGCGCATAGCCGCCTTATCAAGGTTTATTTCGCGATCCTCAGACAGATGCCATAAATTCTTCAACGCATTGAGGAAAGGCCACGGGCTGCAATAGAACGATGAATGTGTCGACACCCTAAGAAAGCTGAAGACATATCTGTCCTCACCCCTACTACTCGTCAAAGCGGACCCGGGAGAATGCCTACTGGTGTATCTGGCCGTTTCCGAAGTTGCGGTAAGCGCGGTCTTAGTTCGCGAAAACAAAGGTACGCAATGTAAAACTTTAATTGATGCCTAGACAAGGTACCCTCACCTATAAATATTAGCTATGGCATTGGTCGTAGCTTCACAGAATATTAGACTGTACTTTCAATGTCACCCCATAAAAGTAGTGACGACGTTTCCCCTAAGGGGTATCCTGACAAACCCGAACTATTGGGCAGGCTCGCCAAATGGGCTATAGAGCTAAGCGAGCATGATATAACGTACCAACCGCAGACCACCATTAAGTCGCAGGTACTCGCAGACTTCATCACTGATTTCAGTGTAGAGATATTGCCCGAGGTAGAACAAGAAGCGCTACGCGCTTCTTCACGTACCAACCTCTGGATCCTCTACACCGATGGTGCGTCTAACGCCTTGGGATCGGTACTGGGACTCATTCTCAGAGTCCCAACAGGCGAAGTAATTCGCCAGTCCATACGATGCCCCGAGATGACTACCAACGAAGCCGAGTATGAGGCTGTGATTGCAGGTTGGAAGTTAGCCCTCAAATATGGCGCTTGTCGACTCGTCCTCTACTGCGACTCCCAACTCGTGGTAAATCAGGTCACCGGGACTTTCCAAATCAGAGAGCAAAGGCTACAAAGATACCAGTCGTAAATCCACAAACTACTACCAAAGTTCAACAAATGTCACCTCGACCAAATACCCAGGGCACAGAATATTGAAGCAGACGGCCTTGCTAAACTAGCTGCGGACACTAGGAATATCAACACGGAATGTGTGGTCACCCTCCTTTATTCTGCGATAGACACATCAAGGTACACTCTATAAACTTAACCTGGGACTGGCGTAACCGCTTCGTAGCTTATTTGTAGGATGGAACACTGCCACAGGACAAACAAGAAGCCAAAAAACTCCGGGCACAAGCAACCCGGTACAATCTAGTGAAAGGTGATCTCTACAAAAGAACATTCAGTGGCCCCTTAGCCAAATGCCTTGGACCGCATCAAACCAGGCAGGTACTGGAGGAACTACACGAAGGGCATTGCGGAGCCCATACAGGAAATCATGCCCTCATCCGATGTCTAATCCGCACCCGGTACTACTGGCCCACCATGAAAAAAGAAGTTGCCGACTACGTCAGGAAGTGTGAACAATGTCAAAAATACGCCCCTATGATACATCAAGCAGGGGAACTCCTTCACTCCGTCACTTCGCCATGGCTGTTCATAAAGTGGGCAATGGACATAGTCGGACCCCTCCCAGTAGGGCGAGGTAAAGTGTGTTTTCTCTTAGTTTTAACTGACTACTTCTCTAAATGGGTGGAAGAAGGTGCGTACACCCAGATACGTGAGGAATAGGTCATCTCCTTTATATGGAAAAATATCATATTCCATTTCGGCATCCCCAAAGAAATCAGCTGCGACAACGAGCCTCAGTTCATCGAGAAAATAACGACCAAGTTTTCCAAAAAATGGCACATCAAACGAATACTCTCCACGCTATACCACCCCGCCGCCAACGGTCAAGCCGAATCCTCCAACAAAATAATACTGAACTTACTGAAAAAGAAGCTTGAGAAAGCTAAAAAGCTATGGCCCGAACTGCTACCAGAAGTATTATAGGCATACCGCACCATGCCAAAAGCTAGCATACGAGAAACACCATGCTCACTGGTCTACGGGACCGATGCGATTATACGCGTCGAGGTCGAGGAACCCAATTTAAGGTACTCCCACGAGAGCAGAACAGGTAACGACGAAAGTAGGCTGCAGGACCTAGACGAAGTCGAAGAGCGGAGATACAGGGCCCATATAAGAATGGTGGCTCAAAAGCAACAAGAAGAAAGATACTACAACAAGCCAAGGTACGACCGCTCAAAGTCGGAGACTACATCCTCAAGTCTAAGACACAAGCTTCAAAATATCCCAATTAAGGAAAACTGGGAAGAAACTGGGACGGACCATACAATATCATAGCCATAGCAAACAAAGGAGCATTCCCGTTAGAAATAATGGAGGTAAAGATACTCCAAAATAATTGGAACGTCGCCCATCTCAAATACTTCCACTTTTGAAAGAAGGCGTCGCCTAAGTTGAACTCTTTTTCCCTCATCTGGGTTTTATCCCAATCGGGTTTTCTCGAAGAGGTTTTTAACGAGGCGGCAAAGGAGACGCATCAAGGGCCGGAGTGTTGTTCATCACCTCAACCCATCAACAGGTTTTCTAGGGCGAAGTAATGAAGGGACTGAATATATGTATAAATGGACATCCATTGCATGTGCGGAATTGACATGTAATTCTTGCAAAAACTTAATCAAATCTCCATTATAAGTGCATAGAAAACATGTGATCTTTATCTCCATTATAAGATCAAAATCATGCCTCCCTACGGGAGCATGACCGTGTCCCCAACAGAGAACGGCTAAGGCCATCGACGACGATATAGGTTCGACCTAGTTCGAACCACGACGGGATCCTACTTCGACGACAGTCGAATCAATATTCCAATAGCTAAGGCCATCGACAGGTTTGACCTAGTTCAAACTAGTCGAAGCAACACCCCTATGGATAAGGCCATCGACGACGATATAGATTCGACCTAGTTCGAACCACGAGGGGATCCTACTTCGACGACAGTCGAAGCAACATCCCAATGGCCAAGGCCATCGATGACGATATAGATTTGACTTAGTTCGAACCATGACGTGATCCTACTTCGACGACAATCGAAGCAACATCCCAATGGCCAAGGCCATCGACGACGATATAGATTTGACCTAGTTTGAACCACAACAGGATCCTACTTTGACGACAGTCGAAGCAACATCCCAATGGCCAAGGCCATCGACGACGATTTAGATTCGACCTAGTTCGAACTACGACATCATCCTACTTCGACAACGATCGAAGCAACATCCCAATGGCCAAGGCCATCGATGATGATATAGATTCGACCTAGCTCGAACCACGACGGGATCCTACTTTGATGATAGTCGAAGCAACATCCCAATGGACAACTCTATCGGCGACGATATAGATTCGACCTAGTTCGAACCACGACCAGATCCTACTTCGATGATAGTCGAAGCAACATCCCAATGGACAAGTCCATCGATGACGATATAGATTCAACATAGTTCAAACCATGACAGAATCCTACTTCGACGACAGTCGAAGCAATATCCCAATGGCCAAGGCCATTGATGACGATATAGGTTCGACCTAGTTCGAACCACGATGGGATCCTACTTCGACGATAGTCAAAGCAACATCCCAATGGCCAAGGCCATCGACAAAGATATAGGTTTGACCTAGTTCGAACCACGATGGGATCCTACTTCGACGATAGTCGAAGCAAAATCCCAATGGCCAAGTCTATCGACAAAGACATGAGCTCTACCTCATTTGAACCACCATGGAACTCTACTTCAACGACCATTCGAAATAACATCCGATATACGCGATAGATGCAGGAGAAAATGAGCCAACAAAAGTAATTTGCACATTTCATCAAAACATCATTTGCATTTGCCTTTACAAAAAGGTCCAAGTACGACCCATACAAAAATCCCCAAACAAAGGAAAATACAAGCTAAGTTTGACCATCGTCCCCAGCGGGATAAACATCCTTGTACCATCAATCCAAGACCAGGTGACCTGCATCGTCGGAGTTGATATCACCCTCATCGGGAGTATAAGGTTCATACCCACAGGCCTCACGAGCCGCACGAGCTGCGGTATGAATGACCTCAAGTTGGGCCTCTGTAACCCTTCCCTCGACAAGATAATCCCTACACACATCCAGCTGGGCCTCAGCGTGAACCCAGAAATCATATTGACGATGAGGCACGGCGGGGTCAGCTGTAGCATGAGATGTGGAAGGCTGAGAGCGGTGGTTCGTCTCCTCTGCCCTTAGCGAGGCCATTTTCCCATTCAGTGTAGCTAGCTCTGCCTCCAATTCTCTGATGCGCCCTTCGAGTTCTGCAACCTAATGACTAGAGGTTTCCCTCTCCCCAATCAGTTCCGACCTAGAAATATGGAGGGCATCTTCCAAAGACACTGATTCAGAAATGGCTGCTGCCAGCTTATCGGCGCTAACATTCAGCTCGCCCTTGAGCCCCTCTACCTCAGTTGTCTTAACATTCAACTCAGTGATCAAGTCGGCAACCCTCGCCTGCAAATCAGCATTCTCAGTCGTGACCCCCTTGCTTGATTCGATCTCATCTTCCTTCACCTTGAGAGAGGTTTCCAATTCACTATTACGGGTGACGACCCTTATAAGCTCTTCGTCCCTCTCCCTCAACTCCTCTATCTGGCGCTCAAATTTGCCCTCTTGCTGCTTAAGCCCTTCACAAAACACCTGAAACTCTAGGTCCTTGCGATAAATATCAGACATTTCCTGATGCTTAGTACGATACTACTGATACTTAGATGATATCTTCTTGTAAATACATGTCCTTCTTCCCTCACGAAGGTCTCTCTCCACCTTTAGGACGAGAGTCTGACAAATGAAAAGGGAAAAAGGTTAGAAACAAAATATAGAGTGACGATTAACATATCGATCCAACAACATAAAAAAGAAGGGGAGGGAGAGAAGGAAAGGCACACACCTGCAGGGCCATACCAGCGACCTTTTGCGATAACTCCACGTTGCTCATCGCTCCAAGTATCTCGCTTTCAAAAGCGGCACATAGGGAAGCCAGGGACAACGCAACCTGCTCGCTATTTAGCATTAAGTTGTAGCTTCCCGGAACAACCACATGATGGTCAGATCCGTCTGTCCTCACCTCTACATGGGTATGACGACCCACGAATTCATTAACCTCCTCTGGGTCGATATCAGAACCAGAGTCTTTACCCCCAACATGGGGTCCCCCGATATTAGACGATGCTCCGCCCTCAACAAGGCACGCCGAACCAACCTCTGGATCAGCTCCTTCCACTCGGGGAGACCGCCCCGACAAAATGGCAACAGCCATGAATACAGGCACCAGGACTGTTTGGGACGCCCTACTGCCGTCATTATCCGTGGTCACACCTTTCCCAGCTACAGTCTTCTCCACTTTCTCTCCAACGACTTATCCATATAAGTCGATTCACCCAATAGATGGAGGGGCCGGTGATGAGAAAATATCTTCCCTCGTAGCCACAACTCGAGATGAATCTCCCAACCGAACAGGTTGAAGACGATCCTCCTAAATAGATTCACTCAAAATAAACTGCAAAGTCGTAGCAGCAGCAACTTGCCTGAAGGCAGGAACTAGCGCCCTACGCCTGGAAGCTCCTCGACCTATCACCACAAAGGATCATACCATTAAAGTACGTTCACACAACCAACGGGGGCAGAAAAGTATGATATTTACCGAAAGAAAATTTGGGGCTGTATCGCTTCATGAAGGCAGGCCAGGTTCGAGTTTCTTCTACATGGGGTAACAGACGGGCTATCTAATCCCTGAGGCCCACAATAAGGCAATTCGGATGGACCATCGCTGCAAAACGTCAAGAAAATGAGCTTCACAGCAAATGCGAGAGAAAAGAGAACAAAATGAGAAACGACATTTACGTTTCTCATTCCACCGCTCTGGAAATCTGGCGGGAGTAGAGACGACGTGCTTAGTCTTGACAAAGAAGTACTTATGCCAAAACTTATGGCTCTCCCAATCATCCATCCCAACTACGAGACCTTTCATACCACAAAGCCTCAAATGCACCATGGTACCCCTGAGAAAGCCAGGCGTGAAAAGGTGCAGAATGTGGTGGATAGAAATGTCACGCTCTGCCAATTCTAGATACTTGGTAAATAGCAGAAGTACCTTGAGCGTATACAGAGTACTCTGTGCTGGACAAACTTGATAAAGTCTATAGAATTCCTCTGCTAGGGGGAAGTGAGGAAGAGTGTAGCCAATCATGAAAGGATACTCATAGAAAGCACAGTATCCCAGTCTATGTACATCTACATAATCCCCTCCCGCCGGAACCATTTCTACATGGGCGAGAATGCCATATTTTATATAAAGAGTGTCGAGATGGACCTAATCCGTCTCAGAAGGCACGGGGCTTAGAGTGGGAGGAGGGTTCTTAAGGAAGTCACTCCGAGATAGAGGATGTCTCGGTAACAAATCCCCCACTGTAAGAGGGTTGTCACCCTCTTCTACCACCACATCCCCGCTGTTACAAGGTGGAACCGAGGATGACGGAATAGCCACAAAAGCCTCTTCACGAGGACAACGAGATTTTGGCATAATATCGGTTGAAAGAATACTAACGAAGAAGAAGAAGGTAGAAGCCTCAGGCCAAGAATTAAAGAAGAAACGGGAAGATAATAAAGCAAATGAGGCAGAATGAAACAAGTTCTTCGAGATAGAAATGGTCAAAGATCTTTATAAATACAAATCCCCGCCTATTTATAGGGTTGTGTTATGCCAGAATCGAGGCGGAAGGTCTCAGGGCTACGCAAGAAACAAAGCATCAAGTCGTCAAATCCTTGTCTCGAAAACCTGCATAATGATGACGCATGTGGAGCTGACATCACTCCCTGGTAAGGAGTATCACTCGTCATTTTGCTAAGCATGCTGACCACTCCCCATTGACCAGATCGCAACTTTCCAATGGGTTAAATTCCTCCAAGAAAGCGTGTGAAGTCCGCTCATCGAGGACGCGTCCGTTCACAACCCCGACAAGTAGAGGGACTAACTATATGGGTTCAAATTTGACCAACCATGACCTACGGTGAACATGACGAATGAGTGGGCCACGCCGAGCCAATGTCCCAAAAGGAACAACCTTATTATAAAAAGGGAAATGTACAACCCTTGTAATATTGTGAGCCCGTTAGGGGACATTAAGAATATTCAATCAAATATTCCTAATAGTTTTTCTCCGATAACCTAGGATAGTTTCTCTTAGTATATAATGGAGATGAAGGGATTTGTAGAGAGGATACAGAACTTTGTGAGGAACATAACTTTAAGAACATGAAATATACTATTGATCAATTCTTCCTTTTGCTTAATCTAGTACTTACTATACTTAGCTAAGATTTACCCCTTCTTCTTTTAATTGATTTGTTCAAAGGGATTTTTATATCTTTTGAGTCAAACACCTAAGGATTAAGGATCTACTACTAATCATCTAATTAGAAAAGCACACCTGATTTTACGAAACTTATATAATCTCAAATATCCATTACATCTTTCACCCATGTTGATTTGTATTTTCATAAAATTGGAATTTAAGGTCGATACAAATTTATCATATCGCCTAGCGTTATTGTCAGCTTCTACACTATTAATGAGCTTTTGTGAATATTTTATTTTGGTTATGCATAATTTATCATGTATCTCATTTGCTTTATTTGTTTTTTTTTTTGGGTCGACCATATTATGGATTTTAAGGAGAAAGTTTAAAACTATCATGTGAAAATTACTTAGTTTGGTTTTATATTTCATTCTTCTAAATCTCGAGTGATTTTAACTTTAGCATAGACGATTTTATGAAGGAAGATACTATATAGTAGGTTAAATACATAACCAGACCCCTAAACTTGACCTTTTTTTTTCAATTAGACACCTAAACTAGCAGTAGTTCCTATTGGGCACTTTAAGTGAAAACAAATTATGCCGATTAGATATACACTATTGATATGGCAGTGTGTGCAATACACCCATTTGTGTTAAACACGTGAGAAAGAAGATTCTTTGTTCTTCAATATTTTTCTTCAATCTCCTTCTTCCTTTGTGCAGACTTAAACTAATGAGATATTTGCTAATTTTATATGAGACTCAAATCTCACTATGATCAGGCATTGAGTTTCTCAAAACCGCCATGGCTGCAATCTCCTCCAGATTGCCTTGCCAAGATACGAGTTTAAGACCATCTCAATGCAAATCAATAACGCCATTTGCAAATAGTCATATCATCACTACCTCAAAATGTTCACTTTTACCTTTATCTTTAGTACGATCCTAGTTGTTTGGGTGTTAATACAGCCACATATCAGCAAGAACAAAAGAATGGTGGCAGCAACAACAACAACAGATCAACAACATACATCTCTCAAAGCTAGATTTACAGAAAGAACCAAGCATAGTTAATTGTTGTTGATACCCAATTTTTCACTATGTATTTTATATGTACTCAAAATATTCTCAAAATAGTATGCATATGCATATATAAGCATACCCAAGAGTTTTGGTATTTTTCTTTATTTTTAAAAAAATTT
This sequence comes from Nicotiana glauca, assembly GCA_026770625.1. Lineage (NCBI taxonomy): Eukaryota > Viridiplantae > Streptophyta > Magnoliopsida > Solanales > Solanaceae > Nicotiana > Nicotiana glauca. The sequence goes on along the minus strand of MU753141.1, from coordinate 23,249 downwards.
TAAATAAATTTATTGTCTATTTTAATAGTACAAAATTCAATAATTATTCTCAGACTATCATTTTTGGTGAATGGCTTATTTTTATTCTCATATTTACACCAAGGTATAATTGAGGTGATTTTTTCATATTTTATAAAATTTATTTGGTATTTTAAAAGCTAAATTGCTATAATTGCAAGTATAGGCTATTTTCCAATTAACAGTATTTTATAATTATAAAATCGCTCCCAGCATTTTTTAATTAACATTTATATGTTATTAATCAATTTAGTGCTTTTAATTGGTTTTTAAAACTATTTTATCTATTTGTATTAAAATAAAAAGAGAAGAAATGGTTGTTTAACATTTAGCCTCATTTATTTCAATTATAACCCCTTTACATTTCGATTTTAACCACAAATTGAAACCCCAATTTCAACCCAAAATCCCCGACCCAGTCCTCAAATCACCCGACCCATACCCCATTTAATAACCCGGTCCACCTTCAATCTAATCTGAGTCGTTGATCAAGTGAGATCAACGGTCCAGGATTTATTTACAAAATTAAAACCAATAACCCCCCCCCCCAAAACCCCTCATTTCAAAGATGGTCTCTCTCTCTCTCTCTCTCTCTCTCTCTCTACACTGACTCTTGCTCTCCCTTCTCTTTAGAACCTTCTAGTTCTCTCTCTCATTTCCGATGAAATCCACCGCCTCTCCGGCCACCTCCAGCCTCACTTCTCTCGACCACCAACCACCGTGAAACCTTGTCCTGTTGATTCCCTCTACCTTCGAGACTCTAGGAGACTCCACCATACAAGATGGTCATCGAAGGTTCTGCCTGACTTATCTCCGACCTTTCTCCGATGGTTTATGGTTCGATGGTGCTACGACCATCATTATTAACGAGTTTCACAGCCAGGTTCCTTACCTCTCACTGGTTTGTTACAAAACCCTAATTTTTTCTTAAAACTTTGTCTTTTTAAACGATTTTCAACTTGTTCTTTTGTGTTTTACACTACTCCCTGCTCGATCTTTGCGATTGTTCAAGTTTTCAACGTTTTTGTCTTTCTTTTAAAACTAGGGTTTATGAACCTCTTTCGAAATCACTATATCTTCTGATTTTTTTTTTAGTATTATGTGTTTATGTTTGTGTTATGTGCTTGTTGGTGTGATCCTCTGGTTATTCTCCGAGTTTCATGTTTTAATTTTACTATTAGGGTTCCTGCCTTCTATTGATCCTGTGATTTCTTGCCTAGGATTCTCTAATTTTCATGCCTATTATGTTCTATAGGTTTAATTGTTCACCTTTTACCAAATGTTCTGCTGATTTTGTGCATCGCTTCAAATCCCTGAATTTGTATATGTTTTCCTTAGAAGTTTTACACTGATTTTTTAATCACTTCCTTATTTGTGAAGTGCTCTCCTTACTTAGTACTGATTCCTTGTGATTTTTCAATTTCATCCATGATTCTTTGAATTAATTTGTGTGTACAATATGCTTTCCTTATATTTTCCTTACTTGAAATATTCTGTATACTTTTTACTACTCCTATTATGGGAATATCAGTCTGGCAAACAATAATTTTCCTTATTTGACACAATTTATACCCGTTTGAACTAGGACTCCTTAATTGAAGGAAGTCCAAGTCTTTAATTAATTCTAATTGGTATTATTTCCATAACTATGATCAGTATATATGTGTTACCTTATTTTCCACTTGTTTTCAAAATTATAAATACTCTATTCTCTTTTGCATAACAAAAACGAAATATCACTAAGCCATACACAAACACATACACACAGAGCATGCTAATATCATTCTGAGTTCTCTCTTACTCTCATACATATCCTCTTTGCTTCTCATATTAGTTACTCATCACTCAGTCGGCTGAAAGCTATGACTGAGTAATTACTGTTTCTCTCTTGCATCTGCATACTATTGTCCTGCTGCTCTCTTTCTTATTCTGCATACTATTGCCCTGTTGCTCTGCCTCTCCGCACCTTGTTGTCCTATTCTCACTCTTGACTGGTATGTTTCTAGTTTAAGTTTACAGTATCCCAAAACAACATGTTTCAGTTCATGTTAAGACTCTTGGTATTCCTTTTGTGCTTTTACTTATGGTTCTATTTTTACCATGTAACTAGCATGTCTCTGTGATTTCCCTTTCCCTTTAGTCTAATATGCCTCTTGCTTTCCCTTGTGTGATCCACTATGACTTTGTTTGATTCCTATAAAGCTAGCATACTTGTTTTGTCTATGCACTTATCTTTCCTCTTATCTCAGCATGACCAATGTTTTCTTATGTGTTTTCATCCTCTGCCTAACATCTACCCCTATAAACTTGTACCCCTCCACCTAAGTGTTATAAGATCTAATATGTGACTCTGTCTCAAACTTAATACTGTTGGACTTTGGCATGAACACTATGTGATAACCATGTTGTAACTCTAGTCTAAGGACTAATTGTGTATAAGTCTACTTCTACCATGTGATTTATCTGTCCCCCAGTCCCTATCCCTACTCTGCATATCTTCTGAGTTGTGATTGTCCTGTTTCTTTCCTTTATTTTTTTCAAAACTGGTTTTTATAAAGCAAACTCCGAGTTGTTCTCTGGAACTATTTTCTTCAAAACTGGTATTTCAAACCCACTCTATTAAACTCTATCACACTCTCACTACTCCTAGAGTTTAGGTTCTACCCCCTTAGTGTAAGTATTGCCTTGGGCATCCTTGAGTACCCATTGAACTTTGATGCACAAGGCCGGTAATTCCACAATGCACGTGTTCCACATTTTGGTATTGTTTGGGTGATGGTATTGGAAAAGGACCCCCATTGGGTCCTTAGGGAGCTTTGCCGCACCCAAACCATGGTCAAGCCTGTGAAACTCGAAAGAAGAGAGGTTGAAAGATTGGGCCTGGTTGAAGGCTCCCTATAGAGTAGCTTCCTATTTTATTCTTCATTATGTAATTCGGCTATCATGGTTTGTAATAATTTGTAAACAACTGATTGGGGTTATAGTGAAATTGGGAGGGATTATTCATGCTTAGTTGAATTAATGGGTAGAGAACATGTCTATAGGGCTTTACTTACCAATTTGTGCAATAGAAGCCATGCGTAGGACATGTATCTTACACCTAGATATCCTGCTTTAGGCTCTTTACTTTCAGATTGTTACACTCACTTTGTAGTTAGTCAGTAATTAACGAACAATAGTTATGAAACTACTACCGCATTTAGAGACCATGCTTTAGAAGCTTTATGTGCATTAGACATCATGTTATTTAGGGTTTCAATTTGCTGAACGCCTCACCAGTATGTTTAAGCTAATAACACAAGTTTGTTTGACTGCGTCTTCTTTTTAAAACTAGAATCAATATGCATGTTCATCACTTTTTTAGACAAGAAGGCAATACATGCATCACCTAGGCAAGCTTTAGCCGCTAATAAGAATCGATGAACCATGTTCTTATCAATTTAAGACTAATCAGCTTTTATTTAAATTCTGCCACTCTCATTCCTGTTGTGACTTTCTGGAGGCCACTCTTTTACTGAAAATCCATCTCTATTTGGAAACGAGTCTTTTGTGAAATCACGTATCTATTCTCACTAATTTTCTGATTCTTGCTCTATTAAGTTTTCAAACTGCTGGGCTACCTTTTCTATCCAGAATTGTGCTGCTTTGATTAAACTACTGCATTTTTCAAATCTCTACCTTTTTTTTCAAACGATGTTTTAATAGTTCCCTTACCTTTACTTACTCAACTGTTTTCTTAGTTGTATTTCTGCATGTCAAATGCTCTTCAGATCACTCAGTTGTGATTAAACCTTCTGCTAAAACTTATCTTTAAACTTGTGTTCTTTTAAGACCTTAAATGTGTTTGAGACGTGCTAATTACGGGTTTACTTGTGAGGGATCTATGAGCTTCTTATTTGCCTTTGTATGTTCCCCTTTATGTGAAGTCCTACTTGTTATGTATGTCGCCTAGTATTTTCTCCTTTAAACCTGAGGGTTCAGCCTAGACCTTACCTTATAGGAATTGTGGTCCTAAATGCCCTCTAGGACTTATAGGACGGGATGGGTAATAGCAGGCACTAAGCATTCACGACCAATCCACACGTTTAAATAACCTTTACGGGGTGGGAAGGGTAGACATGGAGATGATAATCACGCGATAACACTATGCGTACGATTGGTTACCAGTGTTGTGTGGATGATCCATGGGATTTATAAACCTAGGACCCCTTTCCTTATGTTACTTTGTTTAATATCAATAAATTCTATCTTTTCAAATTACCCAAAACTCCCCTTTAATTTTTCACTGTGCTATTCCTTTTACTTCTAACTCTTTCTTCTTTGTTTTATTCAATATCTTGACTAATTCTTGCACTTAGACTCTCCTTCAAACAAATTATAGATTCCAACATGCTTGTTTGCAACCCTTATGTGTAAATTTATTTGTATACTTGTTTTACATTAAAGTCACAACATAGCAGGGCCGGGAACCACACTAGTGGATCTTGAGGGGTGCCGAACACCTTCCCCTCGAGATAATTTCTAGCCCTTACCCGAACTCTGGTTTTCAAATTCAAAACCCTTAGTGTCCTAATGCACTTAATCATTAGGTGGCGACTCTTCAAATCCAAAAACCCAATTCCCAAACGGGAATAGAGTTGTCTTCCCGAATGTCGTAAACCCGATTTCGCTTTAGAAAAAGGGGCATCAACAGCATGGCGACTCTGCTGGGGATTCTTTAGGCTTCTACCACTGCATGTTATATGTGACTTTATTGTTTTCTTTATTTCTTTGTTTAATACCTTTATTCGAAACTGACTTGTCTTTTTGTTTCTTTTTCTTTAATGCTTTTATTTACTATTTTCCTTCAATACCGTTGTAATTTTTGAGCAATTATTGTAATCATTATTTTATGAACGTGAAAATACGTGACAATTTGTTTCATTTTTGTAATTGCATTTTTCAACATCATATTCCACTATCGCCAAACAAATATCATAGCAACACTTGATGAGCTGTTGCACTTTTCCGATATTATTACCCCCTAAATTTGGCAAAGGCATATTTACGGTAAAACTAGTCAATCAGCGGTGCAGTCGACGGTTTCATTCCTTTCCCTCTTGAGTTGTCCGCTCATGGGTACCGGTCTAGCACCCCATAGAAACCTTATTCTATTTAACTGTACATGCATCATTGTCAAACCTAGTCGAGTCAGTTATGTTGTCCATATAATAACTCTTTAAGATAACCTTATCCAAAGTCCATTGGGTTCCCCTGGGACCCAAACGGACAACACCATATTCTATGCATTTATTTGGAGAACTAAATGCTTTAATGCTAATTATTGGTTCAAATAGTCGTGTCCAGCGGGGGTAAGGGTCTAACCCTTTTGTTTTGCAGGAAATGAATGACAAAGTTCCCGACTTCGGTATGGTCAACATACCCTCACTCTTGCTGACCTGGTGGAGGAATCTCTCATCAAGTGACCAAATTAGTGAATGGAAAGAAAGGGTCACCAAGGCTAGTGAGAAGCTGGAATATCTGGAATACAGCCTGCTGGAGTTGGAAGGAAAAGTGAGGAAAGGAGTCACCGACTACTAGAATGCCAAGGGAAACAAAGGAGAGCACCTGGCAAAAGCATTTCTAATGGAAAATCTGTGCGAGCTGGAGGATTTGATCAACGAGAACATTCAACCTGGGGAAGGTCCTTCTAGGACCAAGTAGATAGGAATTTACCTTTTCATGTTATCAATATAATAAGGCCAATGGCCATTAATAACATTTTTACTTTATGCAATTTTAGTGTTGTTTTGGGATTCGTCTTATTTTTATCAATAAAATGAGGCATTTAGCATTATAAGTTCTCCAAATCAACTTGTCGCTAGGCCTACCTCGGGCACAACGAGGCACCCAATTTAGGACACGATTTATATTCTTGTACTATGTGTTTAAATATTGCAATATTTTTTACAAAATCCGTACTAACTTGTTACCTTTTTGTTGTTTTTACTTTTATTTTTATTACCCTCCCCAAAAGGTTAGTTCGTGCATTCTGGCATCGTCATCCTACTCCACAAGATCTAAGGGCCCTTCACCTCCTCCTCCTCCAAGTCCTATCAAAAACAAGGGCAAAGCAAAAATGGAAGATTTGAACAATGTCAGAAAGGAAAACTCAGCTGAAAGGGCAAAGCTTCCTTAAGGTATTCAGGTGTCCAAAGAAAGTGTCGCTCAGCTCGAACAGAAGCTACTAAAATTTCAAGAAGAACTAGACCAAGTTCGGAACTTGGAAAGTATGTCATTCTCCCTCACAACTCCAGACATCAACTTTCCCAATGCTCAACACCACATACCTCCACAGAACATCCCGAAGCCGCAGAAACAACCCGCTACTCATCAAAATTGCAACACATGTCACAACAACGCTCCACTCTTCATCCCTGAACCATTAAGTGATCATCCCACCACACTCCCATATATGTGGAAACCATACCACAATACACTCAACCTATTACAAACACATCTGAATCTGATGACAAAGATTCTCTCATCAAGAACCTGGCTACCAAGCTCAAGAAATTGGCTAGCCATGTCCAGGGCGTTGAAGGAAACAAAGTCATTGAAGGGCTGAATTATGAGGATCTTTGCATTCAACCGGATGTCGAACTTCCCGAGGGGTAAAAACCTCCCGAGTTTGAAATGTTTGACAGCTCAGGGGATAATAGAGCCCATCTGAGGACATACTGTGATAAGATGGTCGGTGTAGGAAGAGATGCGAAGATTCGCATGAAGCTCTTCATGAGAAGTTTGAAAGGCGATGCGCTATCTTGGTACATTAGCCAAGATCCCAAGAAGTGGACGAGCTGGGTAGGAATGGCGTCCGACTTCATGGATAGGTTCAGGTTCAATACAGAAAATGCACCAGATATTTTCTACATCCAGAATCTGAAAAAGAAACCCACTGAGACATTCCGCGAGTATGCTACTCGATGGAGATCCGAGGCTGTTAAAGTCAGTCCCAGTGTTAAAAATAGCATGAAGCGAGGAAAAGCGACAACCCCCATTTCACGAAAAGCGAGAAGCGAGAAGCAAAGTGCTCGCTTTTTTTAAGTAAAGCAGAATTTTTTAAAAAATCTAAAATAAATACGGCATAGACAACACATGTAATTGTAAGCAAATGTTCAATACCTCAATTAAAAAACTAAAGAGTAGCATCAAATTGGGCAGAAACTTGACAGAATTTGGGCAAAAACTTGACAGAATTTGGGCAAAATTATTCTGAAAAAAATTTGCCAGCATTTCGGCGCTTTTTGGACGTTTAGAAAGAAAAAGAATAAGAAGAAGAAGAAGAAGAAGAATGAAAATAAAAAGTGCAAAAGCAAAACATACCTGTTGAAACTTGAAAGTTGTTGTTGTAGTGCTGAAGAAGAAAAGAAGAACCCTAGTTTGCTTGAAGAAATCGCTGGTTTAGAATCCTAAATTAGATGCTGAAGAAGTCGAAGAAACTACTGGGTCTGGAACATAATTCAGCAATTTGGTTTTTTAATTGAACCGATTAAAATAGATGAACCGATTTTTCGTCCGAGCTCAAGATCCACAGTATTATGAGAGGTTAATGTTGATAGAGGGCTAGAAATTCTCCGATATCATTAAGCTAGGATAAAGGATTGAGGAAGACATTAAGAGCGGTATGGTCACTAATTTTGAATTAACTATTTTTATTAAAATAGAAAAGAAGAAATGGTTGTTTAACATTTTGCCTCATTTATTTTAATTATAACCCCTTTATATTTCGATTTTAACCACAAATTGAAACTCCAATTTCAATCCAAAATCCCCGACCCAGTCCTCAAATCACCCGACCCATACCCCATTTAATAACCCCAACTTCAATCTAATCTGAGCCATTGATCAAGTGAGATCAACAGCCCAGGATTTATTTCCAAAATTAAAATCAATAACCACCTCCCCCCAAACCCCTCATTTCAGAGACAGTCTCTTTCTCTATCTACACTGACTCTTTCTCTCCCTTGTCTCTAGAACCTTCTGGTTCTCTCTCTCGTCTCCGATGAAATCCACCGCCTCTCCGGCCACCTCCAGCCTCACTTCTCTCGACCACCAGCCACCATGAAACCTTGTCCTGTTGATTCCCTCTACCTTCGAGACTCCAGGAGACTCCACCATACAAGATGGTCATCGGAGGTTCTGCCTGACTTATCTCCGACCTTTCTTCGATGGTTTATGGTTCGATGGTGCTACGAGCATCATTATTAACGAGTTTCACAGCCAGGTTCCTTACCTCTCACTGGTTTGTTATAAAACCCTAATTTTTTCTTAAAACTTTGTCTTTTTAAATTATTTTCAACTTGTTCTTTTGTGTTTTACACTACTCCCTACTCGATCTTTGCGATTGTTCAAGTTTTCAACGTTTTTGTCTTTCTTTTTAAACTAGTGTTTCTGAACCTCTTTCGAAATCACTATATCTTCTAATTTTTTTTTAGTATTATGTGTTTATGTTTGTGTTATGTGCTTGTTGGTGTGATCCTCTGGTTATTCTCCGAGTTCCATGTTTTAATTTTACTATTAGGGTTCCAGCCTTCTATTGATCCTGTGATTTCTTGCCTAGGGTTCTCTGATTTTCATGCCTATTATGTTCTATAGGTTTAATTGTTCACCTTTTACCAAATGTTCTGCTGATTTTGTGCATCGCTTCAAATCCCTGAATTTGTATATGTTTTCCTTAGAAGTTTTACACTGATTTTTTAATCACTTCCTTATTTGTGAAGTGCTCTCCTTACTTAGTACTGATTCCCTGTGATTTTTTAATTTCATCCGTGATTATTTGAATTAATTTGTGTGTACAATATGCTTTTCTTATATTTTCCTTACTTGAGATATTCTGTATACTTTTTACTACTCTTATTATGGGAATATCAGTCTCGCAAACAATAATTTTCCTTATTTACACAATTTGTACCTGTTTGAACTATAACTCCTTAATTGAAGGAAGTCCGAGTCTTTAATTGATTCTAATTGGTATTATTTCCATAACTATGATCCGTCTATACGTGTTACCTTATTTTTCACTTGTTTTCAAAATTATAAATACTCTATTCTCTTGCATAACAAAAACGAAATATCACTAAGCCATACACAAACACATACACACAGAGCATGCTAATATCATTCTGAGTTCTCTCTTACTCTCATACGTATACTCTTTGCTTCTCGTATTAGTTACCGATCACTCAGTCGGCTGAAAGCCAAGACTGAATAATTACTGTTGCTCTCTTGCATCTGTATACTATTGTCTTGCTGCTCTCTTTCTTGTTCTGCATACTATTGCCCTGTTGCTCTGCCTCTCCGCACCTTTTTGTCTTATTCTCACTCTTGACTGGTATGTTTCTAGTTTAAGTTTACAGTATCCCAAAACAACATGTTTCAGTTCATGTTAAGACTCTTATTATTCCTTTTGTGCTTTTACTTATGGTTCTATTTTTACCATGTAACTAGCATGTCTCTGTGATTTCCCTTTCCCTTTAGTCTAATATGTCTCTTGCTTTCCCTTGTATGATCCACTATGACTTTGTTTGATTCCTATAAAGCTAGCATACTTGTTTTGTCTATGCACTTATCTTTCCTCTTATCTCAGCATGACCAATGTTTTCTTATGTGTTTTTATCCTCTGCCTAACATCTACCCCTATAAACTTGTACCCCTCCACCTAAGTGTTATATGATCTAATGTATGACTCTGTCTGACACTTAATGCTGTTGGACTTTGGCATGAATACCATGTGATAACCATGTTGTAACTCTAGTCTAAGGACTAATTGTGTATAAGTCTACTTCTACCATGTGATTTATATGTCCCCAATCCCTATCCATACTTGTGTTTGCTTCTTGAACTCTGCATATCTTCTGAGTTGTGATTGTCTTGTTTCTTTCCTTTCTTTTTTTTCAAAACTTGTTTTTATAAAGCAAACTCCCAGTTATTCTCTGGAACTATTTTCTTCAAAAACTGGTATTTCAAACCCACTTTTTAAAACTCTATCACACTCTCACTTCTCCTAGAGTTTAGGTTCTACCCCCTTAGTGTAAGAATTGCCTTGGGCACCCTTGAGTACCCATTGAACTTTGATGAACAAGGTTGGTAATTCCACACTGCACTTGTTCAACATTTTGGTATTGTTTGGGTGATGGTATTGGCCAAGGACCCCTATTGGGTCCTTAGGGAGCTTTGCCACACCCAAACCATGGTCAAGGCTGTGAAACTCGAAAGAAGCGAGGTTGGAAGATTAGGCCTGGTTGAAGGCTCCCTATAGAGTAGCTTCCTATTTTATTCTTCATTATGTAATTTAGCTATCATGGTTTGTAATAATTTGTAAATAATTGCTTGGGGTTATAGTGAAATTGGAAGGGATTATGCATGCTTAGTTTAATTAATGGGTAGAGAACATGTCTATAGGGCTTTACTTACCAATTTGTGCAATAGAAGCCATGCGTAGGACATGCATCTTACACCTAGATATCCTGCTTTAGGCTCTTTACTTTCAGATTGTTACACTCATTTTGTAGTCAGTTAGTAATTAACGAACAACTGTTATGAACTACTACAGCATTTAGAGACCATGCTTTAGGAGCTTTATGTGCATTAGACATCATGTTATTTAGGGTTTCAATTTGCTGAATGCCTCACCAGTATGTTTAAGCTAATAACACAAGTTTGTTTGACTGCATTTTCTCTTTAAAACTAGAATCAATATGCATGTTCACCACTTTTTTTTAGACAAGAAGGCAATACATTCATCGCCTAGGCAAGATTTAGGCCCTAATAAGAATCGATTAATCATGTTCTTATCAGTTTAAGACTATTCAGCTTTTATTTAAATTCTGCCACTCTCATTCCTGTTGTGACTCTCTGAAGGCCACTCTTTTACTGAAAATCCATCTCTATTTGGAAACGAGTCTTTTTTGAAATCACGTATCTATTCTCACTGATTTTCTGATTCTTGCTCTATTAAGTTTTCAAGCTGCTGGGCTACCTTTTCTGCCCAGAATTGTGCTGCTTTGATTAAACTACTGTATTTTTCAAATCTCTACCTTTTTTTTTCAAACGGTATTTTAATAGTTCCCTTACCTTTACTTACTCAACTATTTTCTTATTTGTATTTATGCATGTCAAACGCTCTTCAGATCACTCAGTTGTGATTAAATCTTCTGCTAAAACTGATATTTAAACTCGCGTTCTTTTAAGACCTTAAATGTGTTTGAGACGTGCTAATTAAAGGTTTACTTGTGAGGGATCTGTGAGCTTCTTATTTGCCTTTGTATGTTCCCCTTTATGTGAAGTCCTACTTATTATGTATGTTGCCTAGTATTTTGTCCTTTAAACCTGAGGGTTCAGCCTAGACCTTACCTTGTAGGAATAGTGGTCCTAAATGACCTCTAGGACTTATAGGACGGGACGGGTAATAGCACGCACTAAGCATTCATGACCAATCCACACGCTTAAATAACCTTTACGGGGTGGAAAGGGTAGACATGGAGATGATGATCACGCGATAACACTATGCGTACGATTGGTTACTGGTGTAGTATGGATGATCCATGTGATTTAATAACCTAGGACCCCTTTCCTTATGTTACTTTGTTTAATATCAATAAATTATGTCTTTTCAAACTACCCAAAACTCCCCTTTAATTTTTTACTGCGCTATTCATTTTACTTCTAACTCTTTCTTCTTTGTTTTATTCAATGTCTTGACTAACTCTTGCACTTAGACTCTCCCTCAAACAAATTATAGATTCCAACATGCTTGTTTGCAACCCTTATGTGTAAATTTATTTGTATACTCGTTTTACATTAAAGTCACAACATAGCATGGCCCGGGAGCCACACTAGTGGATCTTGAGGGATGCCTAATACCTTCCCCTCGAGATAATTTCTAGTCTTTACCCGAACTCTGATTTTCAAATTCAAAACCCTTAGTGTCCTAATGCACTTAATCATTAGGTGGCGACTCTTCAAATCCAAAAACTCAATTCCCAAACGGGAATAGAGTTATCTTCTCGAATATCGTAAACCCGATTTCGCTTTAGAAAAAGGGGGCGTCGACAATTGCTTCCAACAAGAAATCATGGGCTTACCAGCAAAACTGCACGAATACATAAATAAATAAATAAATAAATAAATAAATAAATCATATTTCTCACTGATGTCGCATTCTATGAGCTGAGCTGACTTTCTCTTTGTTTGACTATTGAGGGCTCAGATTTACTGTTTTGATCAAAACAAGAGAGAAGGCGATGTCACCATGGCCCATGGATGCAGACACCAGTTTGCTATACAACAGACATACTAGGTCGCCTTGCCAAGATACGGGTCGGGTATCTTCACAATGTCATGACTGAACATAGCCCAGAAAGGAAAGCAATCTACAAAGCCCCTTTACAACATCAGTAGCAGCAGCACAAAAAGACAAAAGCATTTGCTTGCTGAAAGTCGCAATGGATGTAGTTTGGAAAGATAATGGTGATAGTTAGTAGTCCTTCATTTTTGGCTTTTTTCTTTGCCACGTTGGCAGTAAGTGAAATACACACGCTTTAGTTTGTTTGGAACGACAAATTATGTGTCTAATTGGCACAATTTATTTTTACTTAAAGTGCCTAATAGAAACTACTACTAATTTAGATGTCCAAATAAATAAAATAAATGAACAAGTGTAGGTGCCTGGTTATGTATTCTGCCTATATAGTATCATCATTGGCATAAATCCTCGCTCCTAATGCAAGTAATGATAATTGTGATCTAACTGGTATTATTTTTTTTCATTACGGAGTTGGGCTTTACCCGGCAAAAGTTTTAACCTTTACTTTTATCTTATAATCTTTTTCCTCTTTGTTATTTAGCATAGATTTGAATCTAATAACTAACTTTAGATTGGATAAATTATGAAAACAATGGATTTGAATCAAATTTGAATAAGAATTGCTTTAAGATCTGTTTCTTTTCACATGTATTTCTATCAAAGTTTCCTTCGTTTTCCATTTACAATATCAAAAATTTTTTTTTTTTTTTTGCAAATCATTCATGGGAAATTAATAAACAATAATAAAATTTAAAAGAAGCCTAGCCCAACCACAGTTTTGTTCATTACTCAGTAATTTTTTTTTTTACTTTTTAAGTATATTAATCTATTTGATAAATCTATCACAATTTGCAGTATTTGGTTGACTTTCTAACAAATTCAAACTATATTGAAATAATGGTAAAATTCAAGACTCGAAATGAAAATACTGTAAGCAAGAGGACCTCTGGACTTATGCTTAATTTATAACTGTGATCTAATTAAAGTTTGTGAACAATGTGTACTGCTTCATTCGATGTTCTATACGAATTAAAGTCTTCATTCTAATTAAGATGACCTAACTATATTAACAATTATAATGTTCTAGGGGTATTAACTTAAGCGAGAAGAAAATCACGATAGGGTAGGGAGGAATCACTGAACTAATTAACATATAGGAAGCATAATAATTTTTCGGAGTGGAGTCGAGGAGGCCATGAAACTGAAAGAGTTAGAAAATAATTATTCTTACACACACTTAAAAAGAGTTTATAGGAACACCAAACATTAGTATGATAAATAAATTAAGGTGATGAAGGTCCAGCATATCAAGTGAGCTGCTGAGTCTAAGACACAAACTTCTAAGAGTTAAAATCGAATTCCAGTAAAGAAAAGAGTGGAAATCGCAGGGCAGAATTTTTCACTTTAGGAATTAATTGCAACTTGTAGTTGTGGTGTTCATGTAATTAAAATAACGGAAAAGGGCCAAATATACCCTTTTACTTTTAAATATGATTTACTTGTACCCTTTGTTATACTATTGGGTCATCCATACCCCTACCATTATACTATTGGGTTATCTATACCCCTACTATCATACTTTGAAACAAAAATACTTTTATTTTAGACGGAGTGCCACGTGTCAGCACCAGATTAAAACGACCCATTTCCTTTTTTTTTTACCCGACCCATTTTTAAAAAACCGACAACCCGACCCATATTTTCGTTTTTTCCAGTTTTTTTTTTTTTAAATTCAGTTTTAAAAAAACAAAAATATTATGTTAAATTTTTTTTTTTCTGTTTTTACAAATTTGTTTTTTCCAGTTTTCTTAAACTGAAATTTTTTTTTAACTGAAAAAAAAAACTGAAAATTTTAACGTAATATTTTCTAAACTGAAAAAAATTTTAACTGAAAAAAAAAATTTAAACAGAAAATTTGTAAAAACTGAATTTTTTTTGTATAAACTGAATTTTTTTCTTCGTAAAAGCAGAAAAAAAAATAATTTCGTTGTTTAACAAAATATTTTCGTTTTTTAAAAACTGAAAATTATTTTTAACAAATTTTTTTTCATTTTTTTAGTTTTTTTAAAAAAAAATCAGATTATTTATTACTGGAAAAAACAAATTTGTAAAAAGCAGAAAAAAAAAATTTAACATAATATTTTTGTTTTTTTAAAACTGAAATTTTAAAAAAAAAAAAGCGGGAAAAAAATGAAAATATGGGTCGGGTAAAAAAAAGGAAATGGGTCGTTTTAATCTGGTGCTGACACGTGGCACTCCGTCCAAAATAAGGGTATTTTTGTTTCAAATTATGATAGTAGTAGGGGTATAGATAACCCAATAGTATAATGGTAAGGGTATGGATGACCCAATAGTATAACGAAGGGTACAAGTAAACCATATTTGAAAGTAGAGAGGTATATTTGGCCATTTTCCGTTAAAATAATGCTTCAACTGAATTGCAAAAACTAAATATCACTACTTAAATGTATGTACAAGAATATTTAGGGGTCGGTTTTCAAAGGAAATAATTATATGAGAAGAACATGTTTAAATTAGACATACATTAACTATCATAGAGAATTATAAACACGAGACAAAATTACATTACCAAATCATCGAAGAACATTTAATTTCAATAAAAAAAATAATATATTAATCAAGACTGACTCACTAAGACTTAAACCTTAATATTATAGGTGAGAGAGAAAGGGAAAAAGAAAAACAAACAGAGGAGGATAGAAAAGAATGATGATCAAATATGAAATATTTATATGCATAGATAGACTGCATGGCTAACATATATTATTAGAATGTTCTTTATATATTTCTTGATATTTCTAAGGATTAAAAGTTTCTTCGCATTCTCATAGTAAAAAGCCACAAGATGAAGCAAGTTCTTATAGTTAAATCTGCAAAGTCTTCTCATATGCCTACAGAAGTCTTCCTTACCCGCTTTGTTCTATATAATGAGTCAGGGCTTGGGTGAATTCAATTTTTTTTTATATTTCAGTTTTTTTTTCCTTTCAGGGAGAGCTAATGCGAGTATTTTAGTTTGTTAGTAATAAAACACTTCTACTATTCCGTTATGAGGGAAAGGAGTAAAAAGTAACTATGTGAAGTAAAAGAGATGTTGTCGACTAATACTAAGAATCTAACATTTTAAATGTAACAGTGATTAAATATATATATTTTTATGAATTAGCTATAGATGTAATGTCTTTAATATCTTCGTATACAAGATATAAGTTGCATGAAATTAACATAGTTCACTATCAATCTAAGTATATTGTACCGTACACTTATAAATTTATTCTCTTACTTTACATATTGTCCTTCTTGGTTGGCGTGCTACGTGTGAAACACGTACATAGAAACTAATATATATATATATATATTTCAGATATCATGCGTAAGCTAACAAAGTATACCTTCAACAACAATAAATCAGACAACAAGAAAGAAAAATACCAAAAGAAAACACAAATATTTAACATGATTCGTCAATTGACCTACATCCGCAGGCGGAGATGAACAATCTACTATAAAAAAAAGTTACTATAAAATATTGAGAGAACAACCTGACAAAGAGGCACACACAAGTGATAGACTTAACATTTGTCTCAAAAATTCATACTCACCATTAGAAGGAATCCAAGATAACCCTTGCTATCCTAGATTGCTTAAAACATTGAAAATCAGAAGAAGATTCTTCCATTTTGTCTGTGTTAAACAATTTAAGGACACGAAAAATATTTGTCGTCATAAGGAAACATAGCAGCTGTTAGGACTAAAACTTATTGACAACAAGTCGCAATTCGCAAAGCATCAATATGTGAACTTATTGACAATTCGTATGAGTGTAAAACTGCACTTCACATTCCCAACTGTAAACTTGCAAGTTTAAAAACAACATGCATTTTGGTTATAGTCAGATCAGGGAATTCACATATGCAAAGAATCATTTACCAAAAAGAACTACCTATGGAAAAGAACAGAAATTGAGTGAAGAAAAAACTCAGTTGGGAACACAAATAAAGATGTTAAGAAGCAAAAGAAAATTCAAAAAAGTATCATACACAAAGGATTTCAGTATTCACCATTAGAGTATTCCAGGGTGGCAATTTGAGCCTAAACCCATCTAAACTGTCCAACTAGCCCAGAGATTAATGGGTTGTGCTACAAACATTTTAGCTCATAGGTCAATTTGGGTTGAGCCCAAGTTAATCCATTATTTTTTAGAGATTTTTACATACCTATAAACTATTGGAAATTTTATTACTCTCCCTACTCAAATTTTACTTTAATTACCTCCTATATACAAAATTACTAATTATGTATATTTTTAGGATTTAAGGATAATTAATCAATTA